>CM046864.1:46201148-46366471 GCA_025617745.1 Heliocidaris erythrogramma | reverse complement strand
TTTAAATACACAAAGGGTAAGACAAAGGATGTATGCGTGCAGCTCTTGCAAGAGTCAATACAAAAAATTAAAGCAGTCACCCGAAGAGTCAAATGTGTTTTGAATTGCTGCAAAATTCAAATCACTGCGAAAGGGAAGCTTTACTGATTAGGAATAACAACTTCCCTGGTCAAGATAATGTTTGGGGCCCGCAGTAATCAACTTTCAAAATGGTATTTGTAAGAAACAGATTTCTTCTGCCTTCAGCAGTCCCTCTGTGGAGTGTCGCAATGCGTGACGCCACAAGCTTGGCAATATAATGGGAGCTGCTGGCTATAGGCGCGCCGCATGCAATTGAAAACACACGCAAGTGACGCAATTTACTCATTGATTTTGGAGACTTAGAGATCAAAATGTCGTGTGTAGACGAAGAAATTGAGCTGAATATGGACATAGAAATTGGTAAGAATGTGATTTCAGATGATAGGGAGGTAGGAGAGATTGAAGGAAAAGAAGGAGAAGGAGAAGAACTGGGCGATTTTAGAAATCTTTCACAAGCCTACCCGCACGACCCAGAGCCATGGTCACAGGCGGGGGAAGATGACAGAAAAATCACTCTGAAAACGCTATAAAAGTATCATTTGAATTTAGTACTGAAAGTCTAAAGAAATGTGATGACAACTTTTTTAACAATCCCTGCTGCTGTCTGACAGTCTGAGTGATTGTTATTATTCTCTCCAAAGTAAGAAAGCGAAGAAATCAGTCACAAGACAGTGTGCTAGTAGGCAACGAAACGTGCAACACCAGCTCCGGATCCCCGGCCATGCTGGCCCTGAACTCAACTGCACAAGCCGCGATAGCCGATACAAAGCTGAAGTTTTCAAAATCGCGAAATTGGTTTAAAGCCGATTATTGCTTCATAAAAGGTGAAATAATCACGCACATAATTCTATGACGTTTCAAGACGGCACACTCCTGAGTAATAGTCGAATGATATCGAATAATTAACATGAAAGAGCGGCAATTAATAGCAGAGGAAAACAAAACTGTGGCAAACAAGCGAGAGTAAAGTGACTGCGTGCGCACCTTACTGTATATCTGCCAAGGCTGTGACGTCACATTCAGACCGCCACTACGACCGATTTTTGGCTTGGTGTGGGGGTCTGAGAAGGGTCTTTAAAAAATTACATTTTAAGCCTTTTCCGGGCTTTTTTTATATATACATTTCAGCTCGTCATTTGTGTTTTTGAAGTTGTAATCTTTCCATCCATATTTGTCACTAATTTTCAGTTGTCGGTGAGTTTTCTTCCGGTGACTACTTTAAGGACATGTAATGGTGAAAATTGAAACTAGAATTCATACAATTAAAAATAACAGTATTGGATAGCCCTTTTTCGTGGGGCACAAGGACGTATCGCACTCGCATTGAAAATACGTGAAATATGCTCATTAGCTCATACGATATACCCTGTAGCTCTTTCAAGGCCATTAAATATATGAATATTCTTTCATTGTACTAATTTTTAGCATCCACACAATGATGGAATTCAAAGAAATTATACTTTTCTTTTAGTTCAGTGAAGAAAATGTTGCGATAAAATGGGCCAAGTTTTGTTTCTCAAAGTTGCGAATAGCGGTAGGGGTGTGACTTTGTACGTCGTAGTAAAGGTCTGTAATTATCGTTATGGTATGGTCTCAGCGGCAGGGCCTCAAAGCTACGTTCTTAGGAAAATGTTTAGACTAACAAGGTCATGGGGTCCGGTGATATGCTTTGTCGTTACAATGAAGAAGATCCATGTGACTGAAGAACGTCACATTCGCCAGACCGAAGATTAGCGAGGTCGAATGTACCAAGTCGAAAGGAAATGTGCATGCAAAGGATTCGCGAGCATTGTCCGTCACCCCAGAAAACATTGGTCAGGTAGATTTCTGAGTCTAGTGTCTGTAAAGATACGAGATACATGTAATATTAGAATGGAATTATCATGCATTTAAAATTTATTGTAAACTCTTTTACCCTCTGAGATGAGCACATGACTTTCTATGGGTACATTAATGTATTTCTCTCTACATTTCAACAAGCATAACTTCTATAACTAGACGTGTGATCGTGCATACGATACGCGAGCGTTATCGTGGGAATCATAATGTGGGCGATAGTTTAAATATGCATGGAAATTAAAATGGATATGGACAATGAAACTGTTAGGATTCACCAGGAGGTTTCAAATCTAAGCCAAGTTTATTTCAAGATAGATTTGTATATTATAGTCATATCTTATAACAAATTGTTTTAGTCTTTAAAAGTTATAAGGAAAACAGTATATTAAAAGAAATGTTAATATGAGGCGGTCGTAGCTTTTATTGTCCTCCTTTATTTTTCAAGCTTTCGATCAAAGAGCTTCATCAGGACTGCATAAAAAACACAAACAAAATGTTGGCTGACATTTCATCGGAATATACATTTCAATTTCTTACAATTGTTAATTACATTTATGATAATACTGATTATTATAATCGTCATTATGATTATTATTATTATTATATTATATTATATTGTTCTTATCACTGACATCATCATTATTATTATAATTTGCATAACTTTTAAAGACTAAAATATTGTGTTAGAAGATATGAAAATAATAAAAATCTATTTATATCAATAATATACTCGTCGTATGCCTATTATGAAATAAATTCGTGTACACGTGTGCTAGTTGGTCTTTGCAAACTCTCAGAACTTTATTATTAATGATATCCAGGTCGTTATTTTTTCTTTCTGTCAGAACTTGCGCCACCGACGAGAAAGGGAGTGTTTGAGCGTCAAGAGGGGTGACAGTAAGGTTTATTCTGTCAACACTAGTCGGCATGAATATTCAGGAAAAACAAATTGTAGGGATATAATAAATTGAGCAACCAAATATATACGCTGTGCTCTGCATGACAGTATCCCGAGTTTGAGTCTCGTCAGGGTAGGGTTAGGTCTAAAAATTTTGTAATTGAATAAAAATGAGTTGAAACTTTGAGAAAATACAAGTCTTAAAGCTGTAGTCTCTCTCAAAATCTTCAAAACCGGGTCTCTGGCTAGTGTCCCTGTATTAAAGAGTTGCGACAACTTGGGATTTGAACGCCATTTTGTTTCCACTATTACGTAACATTTCTATTCAATTCCGATGAGCACCTGGGTGTTCTCAATAGAAAGAATTCGAACGCCATTTTGTTTCCAGAAAAGTGAGACGTCCATGCCGCAACTCTTTAATACAGGGACACTACTCTCGGCGCTCAAATACTGCCCTCTCTTGTCGGTGGCGCAAGGCCTGCAGATAAAGATACGCATCCCATCCGGGCCTTGGGCTTTATCAAGTGCAAGACTAACAACACTCTTTTAACATCGTGCTCTGTTACATATAAGTTATTCTCATTGTTCTCTTTTACATTACATTGTAAACTAGCATCTTCATTCACATGTTTGAAGTCTTTATCATTTAATTTACAATAGTATTCGTTTCGTCCCTCAGCAAAATCTCTCGTTTGAACATTAAGTAGAGTTTTCTTTTTTTAATATCCTGTTAAGTTCTGCATAGCTTTCCAAGCAGACCTTGTATCTTTATCTTGGAAACCCTTTTCTATTCTGTCTTTATGAGCCTTTTTACATTACAGAGTCAGATGATTGATCTTCTTTTGTATGTTCCTCCTTAACACATCGTCACTTTAAGACACTGCGATTCTTTTTTGCTTTATCAAACTCTGATGTAAACCACGGTTTGCTATAGGAAAAAAAAATAATTTACTTTACGTGGTATAGTAAGTTCGACACAAAAGTTATGTAGTCTGTGATTGTGTCAACGTGTTCATCCAGTGAGTTTGCAGTGTCCAGTAATAGACCGGTTCTGTTATGTATTCAAATTTATGCACATTTATTCTCTGAGCTCCTAGTGAGGAGCTATTCCATTAACCTCCATCCAGTCGTGGCGTTCCTTAGTTTAGATCTTATGACCGTTGAAACTGTGTATATTAGAGAACTGAAATACTTTCATTTGTTATACGTGTACTTCATTATGATTAAGTCATGATTAGGACTTTTTTGTGTCTTTTTGAGAGGGGGAAAACGATTTTGCCCCATCTTTTTGTAGAGAGAAGAACATGTCCCCCTTCAACCACTATACAGTGTACAGGAACACTGGATCAATAATTATATTGAAAATGGCGAATGAGAATGAGAAATTATTTAATCTGGTATTGTTGAAACCGTTAACTTAGCAACATAACGCTTATTACATATGACATTAAGATCCTTTCATGCACAATTTTGTATTTGTCTGTGAGGGGAGCAAATATCTTAAACTTATATTTAATTTTCTGTTCTGCAATGGGACGTCAAAACTATTATCGCCCGTCGTTACTTTATTGTCAGCACCATAACCTTTAGCGCTTCTGGTAGGTATGTCTTAGAATACACTGCTTTAATCTACTACCGGCCCCTTTTTGTTAACAAATCACACTCTGTCACCACGGTCCCTACTATATTTAAAGACGCAATGTTTCTTAACATTTAGAAACCAGGTCTATTGTATATTTTCACCTCTACCCCCCCCCCCCCCTCCACAAGACAATAAAACTTGCAGTTTTGCGATCACCTTTCTAGTGCTCCAAAAGGCGAGGTATCACCATCACATGGTCGCTCCGCTCCCTTACATGCAGATATTATATAGGAGCAAGGTATCTCAAGTATTAATACTGTCTGGCGACAAAAGCGAAGTGGCAGATTTTTCCTACTATTAAAGGAGGGGGCGGATAGGGGTATAACGAATAATTTTCTAGTGATGCGAAATGCAAGTTTTCAACACGCAATAACCTTAATGTTCATTTTTGCAATAATCTGTTCTGTCCCCTCAGAGGGGCCCCTCGCAAGACAAGAAATATTATTTTAAGTTAAACAATGTAAGAACAAGATTTTCTTTGCCAACGTTTGCTCTAATATAAAATTCTTCTACATTCTCTTTTTTCGCTCAGTCGCTATACTCCCTATCACATTAATGGCAACATTGATTATTTGACTTTACAATATCTCTATACTATATTACAAGGCCCCGAAGCGCATGGGTGTGGCAGGTGCTTTTTTGTGCCTAAAAAGAAGGGAAAATGTCGTTATTATTCTCCTCCTCAAAAAGATGTTATATGACATCAATCATTTTGCAGTTTACTAATGGAAACATTTTTTGTGCTCTAAAATACGTAGTTTCAACATTGAATAATCCAAATCTAAATCGATACTTACGATCTCTTGAATGGAATAAGCTCGATAATTCGATGAGAACAGCTTCATATGTCAGTTCATTTAAGAGGATGTTTAAACAAAGTTGTAATTTATGAATAACTTAGCCTAACATACACTCAGTGCTTATTCTGTAATATTAGTATGATTTGTGCACATATTTGCTACTGAATCAATATTTTCATATTGGCATTACAGTTGAGCTAGTTTACTGATATTTGTTTATATTTCAAATGAGTATTCGTTTGCGCCATGTCTATTATTGCATTGTTTGCACTCTCTAATTTTACTGAGGATTTTTATTTTGAACTATTATGTATATACGTTATGCATTTTGATGTAAATATGTTTACTATTATGGAAGACCACTACTTAATGGTGAATGGGCTACCCTGACAAAAGATCAGAAATAAATAAATAAATAAAATAAAAAATCTCTCGCATTTCAATAAATGCAGTGTTTATTAACACGTATGTGTGGGGCAGGGGCTTTCCTCGTTTTGATCCCACCCTATCGCAAGATTGTTATCTAATTTATATAGTTATATATACTGAACTACAAAAGAAACGTCGCACTTTTCAAATTGATATCTTTTACACATGATATTGGAATTTTATACGTAAAATCACGTTTTATGCTTTTTTAACATCACAGATATGGCATTGACCGTCCATAACACATCATCATAACAAAATGTGATTTATGTGTACGATTAAAACTCATATCCTTTCCGTGAACATGGTAGTGCACTCGAGCGCAGCTTTTTGAAAAACATGATGCACATGCACATCCTCTATCCAGTGGGTTTAAAAGGGACCCAAAACCTTCATCCTGTCATTCGTTTCCTGAGCGATGTCACCATGCCACGTCTGACTCGAAACCAGAGGGAACAATCCATCGGACGTCTTCATGCTGGCCAACGTCCTAGAGTCATTGTCAACGACTTCAATGCAGCGTTCGGACAGTAGAGAGACTGCGGGAGCGATACAATGCAACCAACAGCACCAACGATCGTCAGCGCAGTGGTCGTCCCAGGGTGACAACAGCACGTCAAGATCGCCATCTTCACCGGGACCACTTGCAGAATCGCTTCCGCAGAGCAACAGAATCGGCTCTACAGACTATTGGCACACACAACAGACCAATTTCTGCAGCAACTGTTCGTCGTCGGCTGAGAAGCTTCAACTTGTCTTGTCGGCGTCCTGCTCGGGGCCCTATCCTCACCGTTCGACATCGTCGGGAACGTCTCCTGTGGGCCCAACAACGTCAGAACTGGCGCTATCAACGACGAGAGTCGTTATTGCACATCTGCACTTGTTAATCAAAACAAGGCAAAACATTTTCTCAGTTTTCACTCTTGAATAAAGAATATGTTTCATTGTAAATAAAACAGTTTCAAACACATACATGTGCGACGTTTCTTTTGTAGTTCAGTATATATACTTATATAACTATATTTAATGTTATGTAAGTCACAATTCTAAGTAAGCTGTGACCTGCCTGTGTGTGTAAAGTTTCTATTGAATGCAAATATCAATACATGTATTATGAAAGCAACTTTTTCGCTCGGTCGCTACGCCCCCTCACCAAGTAGTCATACGAAGAAAAAATAGTCATATATACTGCTTAAATTCAATCTGTTCTATTAAAACTGTTTTTTAAGAAAAGAGAAACATGTTTAATGATTCTCTAATATGCTTTAAAACATTCTCTTGGTGGCTGAGTTCCAATATTCTCCTAAGGATTTTTAGCATGAATAGCCCCATAGGCGTACGAGGCGGGGCTGCAGCGCCCCCGCATTTTTATAATAAAATAATTTTGCAAGGTGCCTGAATATCCTCATATTTTGGTAGCGAGTTGCCTTAATATCCTCATATTCAGGCAGCGAGGTGCCGGTATAGCAAAATGTTTTCAAAGTTTTGTAAACAAAATGTACAACCCCATTTCTGGTGTAAGGAGGGATATTGAAAAACAATGGATGATTGCAGTGCTTCAAATATTGTAGGGCTGTAAGCAGGTAGCAAGCGTGTGAGGTGGGGCCCCTCAAAATGTTTGCCCCCCCCCCGCCAATATATCTAATTTGAAAAAAAAAATCTTAAGTTTTAAGTAATATCCTAACTATCGGTGTGATTATAGGTGTCATTTTTTTTCTCACTCGCTTCGTTCGCTCGCAATTAGCATTACCTGTTCCCTGTCCTACCAAGGAGCTGTCATAGCATGTCCTACCACGCATAATTTGAAAAATAGTAAAACCAAAGAGTTATCATCAAACAAAGAAATAAGGATAATAATTTTGTTATTTAGGATACCGGGATGTGTATTGTGAAATTCTTCCTCAGTCCTTAGATAGGCCATTCGGGTGTATACGGAGGTGTATGAGACCTGGGATGGGGTTGCAGCCCCCTCCCGAGAATATCAAAATTACCTGGCATTCTCGTTGTACTTTTTATATCTTTTCTGAATTAGCACATTTTGATGACGAAATTACATTTCACGGTTCTAATGTGTCAATTTCTTTGGCTTGCTCGCTTTGCTCGCTAAACTGTATTGCATAACCAGAAAATGAATACACAGTGTTTCAGGGCAAGATAGGCTAGTCCCATACATTTTTTGTATGTATGTGTAATACTCAGTGGCGTAGTTTCGAGAATATTTCTGGCCATGCACCAGACAAAATAAATAAGAACCCAGGTCATTGACAAATGATTCTTCGGCATATAATACTCGCCACCGCCATAACATGCTTCCACCTCTACGTCACTCACCTCACGCAACTAAAAGAATTCCTGGCTTCTTGATATCCCTATAACAAGAACACAGCGTCTTATTAATTCGACTATTTCATGTTTAGTGTGGCTGCTTCACTCATTGTACAATAAAACCATTGTAGTTTTGGCCAGATTTATATTTCTTTTCATTTCCATTTTTTTGTCATAAAAGGAACACCTTTTTTTTTGACCAGTTTCGTATTCCAGGCAAAACAAAAATATAACGTCAAGCTATGATTTATAGAGGAAGAAGAAAGTTGAACTCAATTTATTATCAATTCAAAAATTTATTCATCTGTTCTATTTCAATTCAATTAAAGATGTCTAATACAGCAATATCTTTTCAAGCATGCCCCCCCCCCCCCGAAAAGGTGATATTCTTGAAAGCAGATTAATTCCTAGCCGGGGCACGTTATCACGTGAGTGCCAGCATTCTGTTGTCATACATATTGTTATATTATTTTGTATAATTCAAAAGGCTATTGAATAAAATTCGTATATTTTTTCTTCACATCATTTTCATGACGGAGTGATCTATTTTGATAGAGAATAAAAGTGATTCATATGTAATAAGGAGCTAGATGTACTCCATGAAATAGACTAGAATGGATGGCCAGACAGTATTAACCCTTTTCGGCAGTTTTTTAGGCGTTGTGGAAGCACATGATCATAGAAAAAAAAGAAATTGAAGGGGGAAAATAGCCCAAGAAATGAACTTGAAAATTGATAATAATTTTCCGTAATCCATGATAGATTTGTTGCTGATATCAAACATTTACCATCAATAACTAATCCTACACGTTAAGACTACAATAATTATTAGAAATCAAACTTAGGATCACGTGTTATAACATAAACGTGAGGACACGTTGGGAGATCTTTTACAATCATTAACAAAACAATAATATAGCATTGAATGGCTTTGAGTGGGATACAATGGTATATCGCACAAGCTATGAGCATATTTTACGACTCGGCACAACGAGTGAAATATTTTCAGAGATAGTATAGATATACTGACGGCTATGAGAGGTATAGTTGTTTGTATAGGCTCAAGGGGACCTTACATCCTGCAATGACTCCGAGGTGCGCCGAGGGGTCCTAGCAGGTTGTACGGGTCTCCGAGAGCGTACAGAAGGAACAATGCCTCGAATATTTAAGCAGTCAATTTTTTTTTATATGCCCAAAAAGTCAAATAATACACGTGCGACTTAAGGTCCCCGAGAGCCTATAGAAACAACTGTGCCTCGAATTTTGAAGCAGTCAATAATATCTTTTATATACAGAACCAAGCCATGTAGGAGTCAAAGAATACATGTGCGACTTACCATTCATGGGGTCCTCACATTTAAAAATCATCATCAAACTGTTAATAAACTAAAAAATCGGAGATAAATCGAGATAGATCGCCGGTCTTCCGCGCAAGTAAAATAAATTTAGCAACCAAATCGGACTGCGATTATGGTATCTGCGCCTGCTCTCGCACAAAGTAATTTTTAACACGCAAACCAATTGGGATAGCAGCAAAATTTAACTATGCCCGTGGGCATAATTCATTTTTTGGCGGGCATGGTTAAAAACACGACTTCACCTTGAACTAATAAGATGACAGGATTAGGAAAGATTCTTAAAGTAAAGTATATAATATGTCATTATTAATTGTATGATACCTAGTTCCTCATTTTCACCCTTACATGTATAATTTTGTATTGACTTCAAAATAAAACGGAGGTAGAAAAAACACTATTTTGTCCTAACCCAATCATCTCGCAAGAGCTGCGCGCATACATCCAATGTCTTAACCTTTGCGTATTTTAACGTGTATTCACTTTATTATGCGTCACACGCACCCCAATACATGGGATACAGAATAGTCTGTGGGCCACCACCGTAGGCCAGAGCTATAGGCCTACATACAGAGAGTCGCGACACTGGAGGTCGCTTCTGATTGGTCATTAACTTCATGGAGCTTCAGATGGTTCGGTCCCATAGCTATTGGGAGCTCCATGATCCGCCATGTTTTAAACAGAGACCGCGTACGCGTAGGCTTTGCGCGTCACAACTCTCTCTTTCAACGCGCTCTGCCGTAGACCCCCCCCCCCCCCCCCCCCTCAGGCACAAATTGTAGTGATGTTTTCCTGGTCGCTAGGACTCTCGCCCATTTACCATAGAATTAATGGTGGGTGTGGCCACCAGGGTCGTTGCCATGGCAACGTATCAAGGAAATATAGGAATTTACTAAAATACCTAATATTTCTAATTCAGAAATTTGAAAATGACTGGTAAGCATCTAAATATATGTATTTTGAGATTCCCGATCAATTGAAACCAGAATCTAGGTCATTTGAAGTCACGGTCATAGTAAATACAAAATGGCCGTTAATATGGAAAGGTACCATAAAAAGTGAATATTTTGGGAATAAAAGTCCAAATTTATCAGTATAAAATTTACGGAGAAGTGTCTACACAATCTTAAATCATATTTTGCTATTAGATAGGACCGTCAGCTATCTTAATCTGTCTGTTTACCATATAATTCATGGTGGGCATGACTGCTAGGGCCGTTACCATGGTAACGCATAGCAAAATACTGGAATTTAGAAAATAAAATATATGGTAAGGATTCTAATATGTATTTCAACCTTCTTGACGGATTCCAACCACAATCTCAGTCATTTTAAGCCATTTATTTTTAATATCATTTTAAGATTATGATAGCTGAGGGTCCTAGCTAATAGAAAAACGTACTTTAGGCTTGTGCAGACACATTTTGGGCTATTTCATATTGATAAGTTTAGACATTTGTCCAGTTTCCAGTTTCATATTTATATCCATACCTGTATGCATTCATGATGTGAATCAGAATTATATTTATATTGTCTTCCTATTCATAATAATGTAATACTGTCTTGTTATTTTGTGTGCTGATAGCCAGAGGGATGTTTTTACTTAGTTATCGCCGTTTTTGCTCTCGGCACACCATGTTTTGTCTATATTTCACATATTGCATGTAAGACCAATGGAAAGTAAATTTTCGTATATATATGGACAATAAATGTTGAATCTTGAATATTGTTTTAAAATTGTAAAACCCTTCATACAAATAATAATCATCATTATTATTTGTATGAAGCCTTTTTTCATGGAACCAGAAGGTCTGGCGAATATAACCATGGTTTGCTCAAAAAGTACCCGGATGACCGAGCAATTTTTAAACAATATCTCATGGTTTGTGTAAAAGTATCCGGATAACCGATAACCAATATTATAGACATATTGACTGGTATGAGAGGCAAAGTTGTTTTTATAGGCTTAAGGGGACCTTACATCCTGCTATGACTCCGAGGTGCGCCCAAGGGTCCTAGCAGGTTGTACGGGTCTCCGAGAGCGTATAGAAAGAATTATGCCTCGAATATTTAAGCGGTCAATATATTTTTTATATCCCCAAAAAGATAAGAGCCAAATAATACACGTGCGACTTACCAATCATGGGGTCCTCACATTTTAAAATCATCATCAAACTGTGCTCCAGGAGAACAGGGAAAACAGGAGTAATTAACACATACAGTAACTTTTACAAAAAGTGAATACACGTTTAAATACACAAAGGGTAAGACAAAGGATGTATGCGTGCAGCTCTTGCAAGAGTCAATACAAAAAATTAAAGCAGTCACCCGAAGAGTCAAATGTGTTTTGAATTGCTGCAAAATTCAAATCACTGCGAAAGGGAAGCTTTACTGATTAGGAATAACAACTTCCCTGGTCAAGATAATGTTTGGGGCCCGCAGTAATCAACTTTCAAAAATGGTATTTGTAAGAAACAGATTTTCTGCCTTCAGCAGTCCTCTGTGGAGTGTCGCAATGCGTGACGCCACAAGCTTGGCAATATAATGGGAGCTGCTGGCTAGGCGCGCCGCATGCATTGAAAACACACGCAAGTGACGCAATTTACTCATTGATTTTTGGAGACTTAGAGATCAAAATGTCGGTTGTAGACGAAGAAATTGAGCTGAATATGGACATAGAAATTGGTGAAGAATGTGATTCAGATGATAGGGAGGTAGGAGAGATTGAAGGAAAAGAAGGAGAAGGAGAAGAACTGGGCGATTTTAGAAATCTTTCACAAGCCTACCCGCACGACCCAGAGCCATGGTCACAGGCGGGGGAAGATGACAGAAAAATCACTCTGAAAACGCTATAAAAGTATCATTTGAATTTAGTACTGAAAGTCTAAAGAAATGTGATGACAACTTTTTAACAATCCCTGCTGCTGTCTGACAGTCTGAGTGATTGTGATTATTCTCTCCAAAGTAAGAAAGCGAAGAAATCAGTCACAAGACAGTGTGCTAGTAGGCAACGAAACGTGCAACACCAGCTCCGGATCCCCGCCATGCTGGCCCTGAACTCAACTGCACAAGCCGCGATAGCCGATACAAAGCTGAAGTTTTCAAAATCGCGAAATTGGTTTAAAGCCGATTATTGCTTCATAAAAGGTGAAATAATCACGCACATAATTCTATGACGTTTCAAGACGGCACACTCCTGAGTAATATGTCGAATGATATCGAATAATTAACATGAAAGAGCGGCAATTAATAGCAGAGGAAAACAAAACTGTGGCAAACAAGCGAGAGTAAAGTGACTGCGTGCGCACCTTACTGTATATCTGCCAAGGCTGTGACGTCACAATTCAGACCTCACTACGACCGATGTTTGGCTTGGTGTGGGGGTCTGAGAAGGGTCTTTAAAAAATTACATTTTAAGCCTTTTCGGGCTTTTTTTATATATACATTTCAGCTCGTCATTTGTGTTTTTGAAGTTGTAATCTTTCCATCCATATTTGTCACTAATTTTCAGTTGTCGTGAGTTTTCTTCCGGTGACTACTTTAAGGACATGTAATGGTGAAAATTTGAAACTAGAATTCATACAATTAATAATAACAGTATTGGATAGCCCTTTTTCGTGGGGCACAAGGACGTATCGCACTCGCATTGAAAATACGTGAAATATGCTCATTAGCTCATACGATATACCCTTGTAGCTCTTTCAAGGCCATTAAATATATGAATATTCTTTCATTGTACTAATTTTTAGCATCCACACAATGATGGAATTCAAAGAAATTATACTTTTCTTTTAGTTCAGTGAAGAAAATGTTGCGATAAAATGGGCCAAGTTTTGTTTCTCAAAGTTGCGAATAGCGGTAGGGGTGTGACTTTGTACGTCGTAGTAAAGGTCTGTAATTATCGTTATGGGTATGGTCTCAGCGGCAGGGCCTCAAAGCTACGTTCTTAGGAAAATGTTTAGACTAACAAGGTCATGGGGTCCGGTGATATGCTTTGTTCGTTACAATGAAGAAGATCCATGTGACTGAAGAACGTCACATTCGCCAGACCGAAGATTAGCGAGGTCGAATGTACCAAGTCGAAAGGAAAATGTGCATGCAAAGGATTCGCGAGCGTTGTCCGTCAGCCCCAGAAAACATTGGTCAGGTAGATTTCTGAGTCTAGTGTCTGTAAAGATACGAGATACATGTAATATTAGAATGGAATTATCATGCATTTAAAAATTATTGTAACTCTTTACCCTCTGAGATGAGCACATGACTTTCTATGGGTACATTAATGTATTTTCTCTCTACATTTCAACAAGCATAACTTCTATAACTAGACGTGTGATCGTGCATACGATACGCGAGCGTTATCGTGGGAATCATAATGTGGGCGATAGTTTAAATATGCATGGAAATTTAAATGGATATGGACAATGAAACTGTTAGGATTCACAGGAGGTTTCAAATCTAAGCCAAGTTTATTTCAAGATAGATTTGTATATTATAGTCATATCTTATAACAAATTGTTTTAGTCTTTAAAAGTTATAAGGAAAACAGTATATTAAAAGAAATGTTAATATGAGGCGGTCGTAGCTTTTATTGTCCTCCTTTATTTTTCAAGCTTTCGATCAAAGAGCTTCATCAGGACTGCATAAAAAACACAAAATGATGGCTGACATTTACATCGGAATATACATTTTAATTTCTTACAATTGTTAATTACATTTATGATAATACTGATTATTATAATCGTCATTATGATTATTATTATTATTATATTATATTATATTGTTCTTATCACTGACATCATCATTATTATTATAAATTTGCATAACTTTTAAAGACTAAAATATTGTGTTAGAAGATATGAAAATAATAAAAATCTATTTATATCAATAATATACTCGTCGTATGCCTATTATGAAATAAATTCGTGTACACGTGTGCTAGTTGGTCTTTGCAAACTCTCAGAACTTTATTACTAATGATATCCAGGTCGTTATTTTTTCTTTCTGTCAGAACTTGCGCCACCGACGAGAAAGGGTAGTGTTTGAGCGTCAAGAGGGGTGACAGTAAGGTTTATTCTGTCAACACTAGTCGGCATGAATATTCAGGAAAAACAAATTGTAGGGATATAATAAATTGAGCAACCAAATATATACGCTGTGCTCTGCATGACAGTATCCCGAGTTTGAGTCTCGTCAGGGTAGGGTTAGGGTCTAAAAATTTGTAATTGACTTTGAGAAAATACAAGTCTTAAAGCTGTAGTCTCTCTCAAAATCTTCAAAACCGGTCTCTTGGCTAGTGTCCCTGTATTAAAGAGTTGCGACAACTTGGGATTTGAACGCCATTTTGTTTCCACTATTACGTAACATTTCTATTCAATTCCGATGAGCACCTGGGTGTTCTCAATAGAAAGAATTCGAACGCCATTTTGTTTCCAGAAAAGTGAGACGTCCATGCCGCAACTCTTTAATACAGGGACACTACTCTCGGCGCTCAAATACTGCCCTCTCTTGTCGGTGGCGCAAGGCCTGGCAGATAAAGATACGCATCCCATCCGGGCCTTGGGCTTTATTCAGTGCAAGACTAACAAACACTCTTTTAACATCGTGCTCTGTTACATATAAGTTATTCTCATTGTTCTCTTTTACATTACATTGTAAACTAGCATCTTCATTCACATGTTTGAAGTCTTTATCATTTAATTTACAATAGTATTCGTTTCGTCCCTCAGCAAAATCTCTCGTTTGAACATTAAGTAGAGTTTTCTTTTTTTTAATATCCTGTTAAGTTCTGCATAGCTTTCCAAGCAGACCTTGTATCTTTATCTTGGAAACCCTTTTCTATTCTGTCTTTATGAGCCTTTTTACATTACAGAGTCAGATGATTGATCTTCTTTTGTATGTTCCTCCTTAACACATCGTCACTTTAAGACACTGCGATTCTTTTTTGCTTTATCAAACTCTGATGTAAACCACGGTTTGCTATAGGAAAAAAAAATAATTACTTTACGTGGTATAGTAAGTTCGACACAAAAGTTATGTAGTCTGTGATTGTGTCAACGTGTTCATCCAGTGAGTTTGCAGTGTCCAGTAATAGACCGGTTCTGTTATGTATTCAAATTTATGCACATTTATTCTCTGAGCTCCTAGTGAGGAGCTATTCCATTAACCTCCATCCAGTCGTGGCGTTCCTTAGTTTAGATCTTATGACCGTTGAAACTGTGTATATTAGAGAACTGAAATACTTTCATTTGTTATACGTGTACTTCATTATGATTTAAGTCATGATTAGGACTTTTTTGTGTCTTTTTGAGAGGGGGAAAACGATTTTGCCCCATCTTTTTGTAGAGAGAAGAACATGTCCCCTTCAACCACTATACAGTGTACAGGAACACTGGATCAATAATTATATTGAAAATGGCGAATGAGAATGAGAAATTATTTAATCTGGTATTGTTGAAACCGTTAACTTAGCAACATAACGCTTATTACATATGACATTAAGATCCTTTCATGCACAATTTTGTATTTGTCTTGTGAGGGGAGCAAATATCTTAAGAATTATATTTATTTCTGTTCTGCAATGGGACGTCAAAACTATTTATCGCCCGTCGTTACTTTATTGTCAACCCTAACATTTAGCGCTTCTGGTAGGTATGGTCTTAGAATACGCTGCTTTAATCTACTTCCATCTATATGGAAAGGAACGGAGCGACCAGGTGAGAAAATTTTGATTCTGGAAAGGGTAAAACTTTGCTCTAAAACACAAAAAGCGATTGCAAAACCGCAAAATTATAACTCTCTCAAATTCGAGCAGACAACCATGTTTTCTAGTTATCCTAGAGGGCGTTTGAGATATGATATTTAAATTAACACATGTAATTTACTTCATTATGCATTATTTGCATCATTTCTTCTCGAAAATTATCTAGAATAGTGTCCTTATATGGATAGGGTTGAAATTTCATTATTGTGATCTAGTGGATAAGTCACCGGACTGCACATCACAAAGTACAGAGTTCGAATCCCACCACGGCACTAACGTCCTTTGGCAAGACTCCAATCTACATTTACCACTCTCCACCCAGGTGTAAATAGGTACCTGATATGCTTGAGCGTTAGGTACTTTAGCGGCTGGGCTATAACCAGGGTAATACTGTCTAAGAGCCATGAGCATCACTGCGGGGCGGATATGAGCGCTATATAAGTGGCCATTATCATTATTATTAATATCGTAAATATTAATTCTTTTAAAGAATGATTTTAAAAATCATTAAAAAGCACCAAATTCAATGTTTCTTTAGACCCATTTCAAAATTTGGAATAGCATCAGATTTTCCAAAATATATGTTTCCCACAATCATCATAAAACTGCAACTGCAACTATCGAAGTGACGATTTATTGCAGTTGCTGTCTCTTTAAACTGCAGTGGATCATCACTAGCAGTATCTGGGAATGCAGTGATTGTTGGACCAGTGTTTCTTTTCGTAAGTAATTTTATTTGTCGGTACCACGCTGCAGAGTTTTCAGCTTTCAGATTCTTTACACGGGTATTGTAGTAACGCTGCTTAACATTGTACAGAGAACGAATGACTTCATTACTGATTTTACGCCATAGTGTTGTATCGCATCTGTACTGTCGTCTTCTCTAAAACGTGAAGGATCTAGGACGACGTTCACGTCGAGACATTCGAAAAATCCCTAATGATTCGGCTGGTGCATCTGGACTGGTCCAGGTTTCGGTCAGTGCAAGAACATCAGCTTCTATCCCCACTTTCCGTAACATATAAAAAATTGATGTCTATGTGATTAATAGTACTCTCTATATCGGGTCCGCTCGCTATTCATAGAAAACCGTTATTCATCTAACAAGCGTTATAAATAGCTGTCCTTATGAATAGTTATGAAGAGTGGTCCTTATGAACGGAGGTCCTTATGAATAGCGAGGTAATTTTTCTACGGTTTGCTCGCTATTCATAAGGACCGCTATTCATACCAAACCGCTATTCATTTAGTCACGCGTTATGGATAGCAGTCCTTATGAATAAGCGGTCCTTATGAATAGCGAGATTACCCCGTCTATATATTGTCGTGTTTTGTGTGTTTGTTTGTTTTTTTTTTTTTTGGGGGGGGGGGGGGGGTTTGGGTGCATAACCATTGAATGATGGCGAATTATCGTATTTAAAAGGAAGGAAGAGCTTGTACTGTTTCTGTGCTAAGGCCAGCAAATCACCAGACATAGTCATGGCCTTCAAGACAACAGAACACCCCCAAAGTGGTAGGTATGTGCCGCTGGCAAGACAAAAAAGGGGGCGTTAGAACTAGCGTATCATGAAAAGGATGGTCTTCGGAACTACTAACATTTCGGGAAAAGGGGGATCTTTGGAACTGGATTACAATATAAATATGTTACGGAACTGGTTCCCACAAGCTCCCATTACCTAAATTCTATGGTGTGTGTATTCATATAAGTGAGGTTTCGCATGCATGCGCTCAGCATGAATGAAAACTGAATTCCCTGGGGTAGATTGGAACCGGATTGGAAGCGATGGGGAAAGCCCGGATGAATTAAGCACTTGGAATGAAACTTAGTTTCAACTTTTCACCAAAAATGGCCATGGCGGCCGGAACGACGGGATGAAAAAAAGTTTTGCTTTGGAACGGGTTTCCCTCTTCTTTTATTCAACAAGAATAAAAAAATGGTATGCTTTGAAACGGAAATTTGAGGGTAAAAAAGGGGGTCTTTTTTGCGGCACATAACCACCGCACACTATATACTGAGTGCCCCCCCCCCCCTCCCCCCCCCCCCCTCCCCCCCCCCCCCCCCCCCGGCTTACGAGCTGGGTGTGCCGGCGACCCAAATCCTGATACCTCCAAATAAGCCACTTCGGAGATGCAATCTGAGCATGAGCAGATAAAGGTCATCTGTACCAAATTCTAAAACCCACTGACACTAATATTCGATATGTGCTCATGAATGTCATGTAATCATTATTCAATTATGCACTAATGGTGCATTCCATGATATCCAGGTGGAAGTATTCTTTTTAAAGGGGGAAACAAAAGCTATTCATGAGGCACCTCTATCACTCCCAGAGTTATTTTTGTGAAGTGCACATAAAGGGACCCTCCATGTCTAAAATATCTGTGGATATTTAGGGTCATTTGTACCATGCGCTAACCCCGAACTGGCTTATTGTTTTGCATACAGTCTAAGCAAAGATGCGATGCCCATAAGTTACCGATAAAAGGGTGCATAAAAATAACCACACCCAGAGAAGACAGATACCTTTTGCGCCATTGCCACAACATTTCCAAAGAGGATGCGCGCCATTGTCAGAGGAGTTGGTTATCCTACAAAATATTACAAATATTTTATAAGAAGGGTTATGAAAGTGAATTCCAGTATGTTCATCACAAGAAACGACTATTAAATGGAAAATTGTGGAACAGAGATTTATTAAAACCTCTTTGAAATACAAGTCTAAAAGTAGTCCACTCCGTATTTTTTTGAGTGCGTATGAGGGTAGGTTCTTAGCAACAAACTCTAGTTAATCGACCTTGTTGTTAATTGATCAGAGTTTTGTAAGTAGCACATTAGGATATCATATACTCTGTTCTTTAATAGTTCGAAATTATAAATTTCAAACCCTAAATACAATTTTATCTATCTTCTTTTCTTCCATCTTCCATAATATGAACTGATTATACTTTTAAGTGTATTGCATTATCATTATTATGACGATAACGCCTTTCCGTTTTGATTTTTTCAGGAATGTTTTTCTTCCATATTCTTCTTCTCCTAGTGAGGCACCCCCCCCCCCCCCCCCCACACACACACACACACATTTTTGGCTTATGACTTTTTGTTAAGACTGTAGCTTGCACAGGTCATTATATATATATATATATATATATATATATATATATAGTTGTAAAGAAATGTAGATGGGAGAACGTATAGAAAAAATAATTTAAAGTAAGATAAAGTTCACTCCGAGAATAAAGACATAGTAGATATTGGTAGATATCCGTAGGTTTGCTTCCACAAGCGTTTTCCTTCAATTCTTCCACCTGAAGAATTAAACGAAAGCGCTTGTGGAAGCAAACCTACGAATATCTACTATATCTTTATTCTCGGAGTGAACTTTATCTTACTTTAAATTTATATATATATACACCTGAGCATAGGTTATGATTTCTTATGTATGAACATGGTATACAGTCATTAATATGATAATAGGAAGGAGAAATAAGCTGAAATGAACGAATCAGAAAGTAATAAAACGAAATAGACTGAATAGATAAAAAAAAAGTATTAAGGTACAAGTCAATCCATGTACTTCGGTATAAAACATAAATGCAAAAGCAATAGGCAAAATTAATGCCATGCAAATAATTTCTTTGTTTTATAGTATTTACATGTTTGTAATGTATTGTACCGTACTATTTTTCATGTTTCTTTTTGTAATGCTGGTGAAAATCGAATTTCCACGACTTTATGTGGATCAGACTGAATAGAAATATCAGATTATCAATATTATCAAATTATGATGTAACACACAACTAACTTATACTTGCTCGTTTGCTTATTATTACAGTTACAATATATGTAAAGTACGGAGAATTTCAGTTCAACGTAATGATTAATATTTTGAGTTTGAATTACAAGCTGTATAAATGTCCATGTATAGATTGTTTAATGACTTCAGACAGGGGGTCGGGGATCTTAGGGTGCCTGGAAATGACTGTTCTAAGAATGCCGAATTTTCAGGCTTTTCTATTATTCATACCTCGATCTATATCTAAAATATCATTATCATTATTATTATTAGTATTACATATGGTATGTATTTTGGTGCTTTAGGTATGTTTTGTCATCAGGAAGTATAAATCATAATTTCTTGGTAATCTTTTCCTATTCACCCCGGTTATTCAGGAAAAAAATGTCAAAAATAAGAAATGATGAAAAAATATACAAACCCAATTGCAATCAATTTCTTTCACGCGAATTATATGCAAGACCATATTTGTGAGGTCTTGATGCAAAATTTGATGATTCTCTTCAGTAGGTACGGTCTGAAGAAAGAAGGAAACTTTTGACCACACCTAATTTTAAACACATTTTGAGCATAATATTAGATGCCATACTGGGGTGAATATTAATTAATTCACATCATTATTAGTCATGATTGGACAGCTAGAGGTATGCAGTTACAGAAAAAAAAAAAATCTGATGAGTTTGCAATATTACTTTGATAATGAAATTACTAAGAAAAACTTTTCCACGTTTTGTTCTTATTCATCCCGTCTTTTAACTTACCCAATGGTTTACGTCTTGGAGGAAAATTACGTCCCACTTTCTCGTTAAATCGATATCTCAGAAATAATTTGAGGTATGACTTCTAACTACATGTACAACCATGCCGTGTAGATGTATTCACTGGACGTGGATGGGAAACACACTGACTGAAGGCCTAGTGTGTAGATCTACTATACACGCAGTGCGGAAAACTGGACCCCCATATCCCCCCCCCCCCCCCGGGCCGCTAAATTTTTTTTCCCACGAACTTTTTGTCCCTATCCTCCCTGGCGCATGCGCACCTGATCCTTTCCGATCTAAATAAATTTCCTAATCATAGGGTTTATTCCGTAAGCGATATAATGACGGTTGCTCCCAGCGTCTTCCTGTGGCGAGATGCGTTAGCCCTCGGACATATAACCTGAGGTATGTGGGTTCGACTCTCAGATTGGACATTACAAAAATAACGTCTTGTACTTTTTTTTACTAAAGGTAGGATGAAACTTTGAAACCCCATCTAACTCCAAGCATTTGTAGGGCTATTTCAAAGTTGCGCATGCGTCAAGGACGATGGTGACAAAAAGTTCGTGGGGAAAAAAAGTTCGCCCCCGGGCCACTCTTATCGAAGCCGAAATAGAGCCGTTCCCGCCATGTCCGATGTGACTGAAATTCAGGTGCTAGTTGTACTTTAGTTCTAGATTCAGGCGGGATGTTCATTAGAACCGGCAATTTCTGAATGTTGAACAATTTTCAGCTTAGATCTAACGTTACATGTACAACCATGCCATGTAGATGTATTCACTGGACGTGGATGGGAAACACACTGACTGAAGTGTAGATCTACTTTTTACGCAGTGCGACGGTTCATTTTAACCTTACGTGTATCACAGACGGTGCCCGGTGCAAGCGCTGATATCGCAGTGCGACGGTTCATTCCTCAGCATAATTATAGCCTTACGTGTATTATAGACGGTGCCCGGTGCAAGCTAATGGTAACGTGAAGCTATCTATGCTTATGTAATTTCAATGACCCGAAAAAGGTCGAAAGGACTGGGAACTTCGAAGCTTTACTCGGGGCCTGCCAAAGAAAGTTACGAATTGTAAAAAACATTTAAATAATACGACCAAAATACCACAAACCACCCCCCTGAGGACAATCTGGGAACAATTTAACCACGTTTACAAAAAAACCCCAGCTCGATTGGGTGGAAAATCACGGAGAAAAGTGATTTCAAACAAACGGACAGACAGACATTATCCAAATTATAGTAAGGATAGTAAGGATTATAGTAAGGATGCCCAGCCACCATTAGATCCGCCTGACCAAGTGAATATTTAGTCAAGTTTCTTGTGTTTTTATTATTGATATTCTGATCATTTTCAACGGAATAAACGCTATTGTTAATTCATAACTAAAAGGATACTTCGACCATGCAGATTTCTTTACCACTAGACCACGAGCAGTTGACGGTACAGCTCGTTGCTCTTATACCTCCACTTTATAGAAATTCAGTGTTCTGCTCACTGTTTTTTCGATATCCTATGTAGGATTTTTGCCAATTTGAGAATTACTGGGCATATTAGCTAATATAGCCAGAAATTTGTACTTGTTATTAGTATGCATCACCACTGTGAGACAAAGCGATTGGGTTTTGGGTCCAGAAGGTCAAACTTCAAACATCATAGATGTTATTTTTTGTTGTAAGCTTATAAACGTACATTGAAATGATTATATATTGTTTCGTTCTTTTGTTTTGTTTTGTTTTTGTTTCTTTGTTGTTCGTTTTTTTGTGGGGGGGGGGGGGGGGGGGGTATTCTCGTCATCACATTGTCTGAGCCATGGACAGGCAGAGGAAACAAAGACCGGGCCATTGTGCCCATTTCTTGTGGCTATCTCAGTATATTTTCCTTCTTAATTATTGACTAGACTAGTTTTGATATACATTTACGGGAATTTTGTTGAAAATGTGCTCGAAAATGAGTGAATTTTATGTAAATCTTTTGCTACATAATATAATTTACCAAATCTGAAAATATAAGAAAAAACTTTTCGGCTTCTCACTGCACACAATGTGTGAAGTAAGAAGCCGCAAAATAGAACCTTTAGCACCTTCAGCACTTGTCAAGTGCTTTCGGTTCCATTTTTTTTTCAAATAAAGGCTTATCCCGTAATATATGAAAATGTTATGAAGTCACTTAGTTGTTGAATATAATAAACTACTGATGAGTCAAGAAAATACGTCAACAAGATATGTTGTGCAGATGCCTATTATGACCAAAAGGCCCCAAAAGGCCCAAATAGTATGTCTGCAAAATAAGATTTTTAAATCTTTGGTTTTAATTTATGATGCTAAACAGGGTTCTAGGACACCTACCCCCTGGACAACCACCCCGGATAACCACCCCTAGGATAACCACCCTCTAGGACAACTACCCCCTAGGACAACTACCCCTAGGGCAACCACCCCCTAGGACGAATACCCCCCGGGACAATTACCCTCTAGGATGATTAACCCCGACTAACTACCCCTAGGGCAACCATCCTCTAGGACAACTACCCCCGGACAACTACCCCTAGGACAACTACCCCTGGACAACTACCCCAGACAACTATCCTCTACGACAACCACCCTCTAGGACATAACAAAACCAAAACAAAACAAATAAAACCGAAAAAAAAATACCGATGTTTATGGCGATGTTTATGGCGGGGTTTCTTATGTGCGTTGATTTTTGTGCCCAGCGGTAGTTGGACATCTAGTGTACCATACTCTCCGTCCTATGGGATCAAAGTTAGTTAAAATAAAATTGCAATCAACTAATGTGGTAAACAGGACACTTAATATGAAATTCTCAATACAATTATATTTCTCGTAAATAGTGACGAATCATTGGGGTGGCGCTATTTCCTCCGTAATGTTGAAAATTTACGTCAGGGATAAAATTAATAACAGTGATTAAAAGCTGTCGTGTTTAAAACAGATAGTATTTTTTGTATTTTTTCCTTACAGAAAAAGATTCTGACTATTAAAGTAAACAATATCGATGCCTGAGAATCACTTTCTGTGCCAGTGTCATAGTCGATTGGTTCCTGGTTCCGGTGGAACAAAAGGACTAGTCGATTCGTACGCCTCCCCGAAGCGTGTTTTGCTCATAATACGGTTTATTCCGTCAAGACCGAGGCGGATCCAGTCGGTGGGTAAATATTCAGGCGATTGGTTCCGGAAGATCAAATCGCCTGCCTGGAACCAATTGCCTATGACACCGGCCTAGCAGTAGGTCTATCACAACGAAGAATAACAATTTTACAAATACCCCCCCCCCCCCCCCCCCCCCCCCCCATTTTTGCGGCCTCATACAATCTGTACGGTATCATGACGAAGACTGAAAACAGGACATAGATTGTTCAAAATAAGAGGCTGTATTTTTTTATTCTTATGCATTATGAATTTTGATTTTGGTTACATTAATTCGAATGCTAGGTTGTTCATCATATTAACGATATTGGCATTTCGTGATAGCGAAATATAGGGAATTATAGCGAAAAAATCCTTGAATATAATGTATATAAAGTTGTATTCGAAGTGACTTCCTTTCCCCAAAATTACTATACATGCATTAATAACAAGGACACCTAGGAAGTTACTCTGCTATGCCTTGTCAAACTGATGTTCCGGATGACAATTAACAAACAAATAAAATGAAGGAGAATACTTACGGTTAAAAAGAATGAATATATCATGAAACAAGCTCCAACCACCACTACTGATAAACATCCTAGGCCGACGGTAGTTATCTGAACAAAGACATATAACAAAAAAGATTTTAAAAAGTCAGAAGTTTAAAAAGTCATTTAAAAAATGACTTGTAAGCATCTAAATATATGTATTTTGAGTTTCCTGATTGATTGAAATCAAAATGTAGGTGATTTGAAGTCACGGTCATGTCAAAAAATGGCCGTTACTATGGAAACGGTACCATAAAAAATTTATATTTTGGAAAAATATCTAAACTTATCAGTATAAAATAGACAGAGAGGTGTCTACACAATCTTAGATTATATTTTTCTATTAGCTAGGACCCTCAGCTATCATAATCTGCCTATTTTCCGTAGAGTACATGGTGGCCGTTACCATGGTAACGCATAACGAAATACTGGAATTTAGAAAATACCGTATATTTGTCATTTAACAGCATAAAATATATTGTATACATGTATATGTATTTCAAGCTGCCCCACTGATTCCAACCACAATCTGAGTCATTTGAAGTCATGGGCGTGTAAAAAAGGGCCGTTGCTATGGAAACGGTCCCACAAAATGCTGATATTTGTAAAAAAATATCTATGATTTATCAATACAAAATAGAAAACAACTGTCTGCGCAATCTTAAATCATGTTTTTCTGTTAGCTAGGACCCTCAGCTCTCATATTCTTCCTATTTTATATAAAGTTGGTAGTGGGCGTGACCACTAGGGTTGTTACCATGGTAACACACCAAGGAAATTAATTTTAGAAAATAACCTATATCTGTAATTCAATATCACAAAAACAAATTGTAACCATCTAACTACACTGTTAAAACATGTATTAAAAAACTACGGATTAAAAAAATGTTGATTAAAAATCGCTCAACATTGGTTATAAAATGAATGTTGGTTAAAAATGACTTTTAATCTTGCGTGGGTTAAAAATATTGTTGATTAAAATTATTGTTTTTATTCTTGTTGGTTACTTTGTAACCAACATTGATTAAAAACAGTGTTCTCTGCTTTCCCGCCAAACTGATAGTGCTAACTGTCAAGACACTTTATCTTTTTGTTGGTTAAAATTTTGATCAAAGTTGATTAAAATGAATGTATGACATTTGCTCCGGCGGCAATTGCTCCTGCGACAAATGCTCCTAAAAATACGACAATTGCTCCGCGACAATTGCTCCGCGATAATTGCTCCTGCGACAATTGCTCCGTCGACATTTGCTCCTGCGATAATTGCTCCGACGACATTTGCTCCTGCGACAATTGCTCCGTCGACATTTGCTCCTGCGACAATTGCTCCGTCGACATTTGCTCCTGCGACAATTGCTCCGTCGACATTTGCTCCGATCGAGCGACAATTGCTCCGCGACAACTGCTCCGTCGATAGAAATGCAAATATGCGACAATTGCCCCTGCGACAATTGCTCCGCGACATTTGCTCCGATCGAGCGACAATTGCTCCGTCGATAGAAATGCAAATATGCGACAATTGCCCCTGCGACAATTGCTCCGCGACATTTGCTCCGATCGAGCGACAATTGCTCCGTCGATAAAATGAATATATGTGACAATTGCTCCGTCGACATTTGCTCCGATCGAGCGACAATTGCTCCGCGACAACTGCTCCGTCGCTAGAAATGCATATATGCGACAATTGTTCCTGCGACAATTGCTCCGTCGACATTTGCTCCGATCGAGCGACAATTGCTCCGTCGATAAAATGAATATATGAGACAATTGCGACAATTGTTTCTGCAACAATTGTTTTGTCGACATTTGCTCCGATCGAGCGACAATTACCTACTCCGCGACAACTGCTCCGTCGATAATAATGAATATATGCGACAATTGCTCCGCGACAATAAACTCAGTAAATAGAAATAAATATTTGCTCCTCGACAATTGCTCCGTCGACATTTGCTCCGGCGACATTAGCTCCGGCGGAAAGCACTCGATCCGCCGACATTTGTTTCATTCGAGCGACAATTCCTTCGCGACATTAGCTCCGTCAAATAAAATGAATATGTGACAATATCATTGCTCCGCAACAATTGCTCATGCGACAACTTGTCCGCCGACATCTGTTCCGTCGGCCGTCGTTAATGCTTATGTATGTGACAATTGCTCCAACGACAACCTTATATAAAATCCTCATCAAAAGCGAACACAACGAATTCAGAACAATAGCTGTTGTTGGTGTTTCGGGATTTGGAAATAAACCTTTTTAAAGATTTTTTCTACCACTTTCCCTTGTGATTTTGCCTATACCTATTAATTATTCATCTATATGTTTTATTATTTTGTTCCCCCCCCCCCCTCTCTCTCTCTCTCTCTCTCTCTTTCTTTATCTTGGGCATTTTTAACACAACTGAGTAAATGATGGCGAACATTTATTTCTAAATTATAGCCATTCTATCTACTAGTCATGACACTTGCTGGTGGGGAAAACAAGCCAGTCCTGTATGTGGGTTGTTGCGAATTGCTAAAGTTCATAGGTTCAATTTAATATTGTAATAGTGAGGGGAAGGGAATATACGCCCAAAATATGGGGAATTGGTGGAATTAAGTGTTCGCTCCCGTGCCTCCCGCCACGTGGAGCTTGCATAATGCCTCGCAAACAAAACAAATTGACATATACATGTATTATACTTATTAATATGGCAGTACTCTATCAAACAGAAAATATCATAATAATGCCTCTAGCTCCCTGACTCCCCGATGCAGAACTGCATGGTTTAAATAAACAAAAATAATACAAACGTGAAAGATAGAATAATTTATACCAGTAATACAAAAGTACGACAATCATTCTGGGTTGCCAAGTTCAACTTTTTAAACTGGTCAAGCGGGGTATTAAGTGTTCGCTCCCGGGTCTCCCTCAGCGTGGAGCTGACAAACGCCTTGCAAACAAAAACAAACAAATATTGACTAAACTGTACAGCTTTCTTTTTCTGAATATGCTTGTCTTACGGTTATTTGTAAAGCGAAATTAATTACAGAGTACAAAGAAACATATGCTACGACCCAGGAGGCTTTGGGAGACTTGAAAATTAATGATATTTATGGCCATTGAATGTGATATTTGGGTAAAAAGTGTGATAATTGGACCAGAAAATGTCATTTTCGGACAACCTCACCCCCCCCCCCCCCGAACATGGATTCTTTAAAAACATCTAAATGCAAAGAGAAAATGTGCACACTAAAGGTTAAAGGACTAGATCAAAATATATTGTACACTCACCATCTTCACTTTTTTGTGCGGGGGGGGGGGGGGGGGGTGCCCAGGGCTGATTGTCAGAGCCCCCCATTCGCCCCTGTCTAGCCATAAATACATTTTTAAAATAATCGCTTGTAGAGGTGGAAGAAGGGTGAATGGCGTGTAAAAAATATACCCCCAATTTTTAAAGAAATAATGGAAAAGAGAAAGGAAAAAGAGGAATGACAATGAAGGGAAAACCTGAACGTGGCTGTTTTTATACAGCAACCAGGTTCCTATTTTTATTGTCAGTCTTTTTTATGTTTTAATAATTACATGCAATTTTAATGACTATGCCCGTCTAAACACACTAAACTATATCATAATTTCTTGCATGTTAATGTTAATGATACTCTTTTATATATGAATCTGAATAAAGCTGAATTGAAAAGAATTGAATTTAATTTAATTTAAAGCGTTGCTCGCTTCGCTCGCTTGATTTCACTATCTTAACCTATGCCGGTTATATTTATATTATCAAGAAAGGGAATAGGTTTGCATCTTGTCTTTTATCCAATATTTATGCTTAATTCTTTAACTCATAAAGTGATAGTTATGTCTGCAAGGATTCGAGCGGCAAGTTGACCTAAAATAGATGAATTTTCAGGACATGACCGCCTGTGACCATTAGCCTATTCATATCATCACACCCTGATCATACTCTGTGTGAACGGAAGATGCCGATAAATGTACGTTACTAAAATCACGAGAAGGGATTGTAACAATACACTTAAACCTGTTCTTAGTATTAAAAAAAAAAATCAATATTTGCCCGCTTATAAAATCTAGAAACAAGACGTTTTCGATTAGCAATCATTTT
This sequence comes from Heliocidaris erythrogramma, assembly GCA_025617745.1. Lineage (NCBI taxonomy): Eukaryota > Metazoa > Echinodermata > Echinoidea > Camarodonta > Echinometridae > Heliocidaris > Heliocidaris erythrogramma. Next base: position 46,337,972 of record CM046864.1, on the reverse strand, counting down.
TATTCCAGCAGCGGATGCCCGCATATCATAATATTTTTCGCTGCGCTCACTGAAAAGCTAGAGTGAAACTTATTGGGAAGGCAAACAAATTGGGCATGCAACGGGAGGCGGACGAATATATTTTAGAAAGGTTATAGGCCTGTGGTGTATTTTGATGACGAAATGATACTTTATCCCCAAGAGAGTGCGTTTTCCTTGCTCGCAATGTTTAGAAACAGTGTGGTTTTGGACAGTCCAGAGTGTATTTTGACAAAAAAACGAGACTTCTTTTAAGGCAAGATATGGTAATTTTTGGCTCGCTCGCAAAATAAATAAAAGTATGTGTCTTGGGGTGTGTGGGTGAGGGGTGTGTATAGTCAAATTAATGTGAGCAAGAAATTTCGGCAAAATATTTTGTTCATTCCCCATCCCACTCCTCGAAACGGATTTACGCCAGTGTCATCGTACTCTCGTGGAATAAGCAGTTAGAGGTACGGTAGTAATTGTCTCGACATACATGTATTTCGAGATATTCGAGATATCTCGAGGCAATGATATTGTCGCATATTCATTTTCTTCGACGGAGCTAATGTCGCGGAGGAATTGTCGCTCAAATGGAGCAAATGTCTACCGAGTTTATTGTCGCGGAGCATTTGTCGCATATTCATTTTTAACGACTGAACAATAATCATATTTTGGAGCAAATGTCGGCGGAGCAATTGTCGCAGGAGCAATTGTCGCATTTCTATCGACGGAGCAGTCAGTTGTCGCGGAGCATTTGTCGCTCGATCGGAGCAAATGTTGACGGAGCAATTGTCGCAGGAGCAATTGTCGCATATAAGCATTTCTGTCGACGGAGCCGTTGTCGCTCGATCGGAGCAAATGTCGACGGAGCAATTGTCGCATATATGCATTTCTATCGACGGAGCAGTTGTCGCGGAGCAAATGTCGCTCGATCGGAGCAAATGTCGACGGAGCAATTGTCGCAGGAGCAATTGTCGCATATATGCATTTTTATCGACGGAGCAGTTGTCGCGGAGCAATTGTCGCTCGATCGGAGCAAATGTCGACGGAGCAATTGTCGCAGGAGCAAATGTCGACGGAGCAATTGTCGCAGGAGCAAATGTCGTCGGAGCAATTGTCGCAGGAGCAAATGTCGCCGGAGCAATTATCGCAGGAGCAAATGTCGACGGAGCAATTGTCGCAGGAGCAATTATCGCGGAGCAATTGTCGCGGAGCAATTGTCGTATTTTTAGGAGCATTTGTCGCAGGAGCAATTGCCGCCGGAGCAAATGTCGGTTCCCCGATTAAAATACCAATCGCGTGACTGAACAGCGCATGCGCATATGGATTTGGAACAAATTCGCTGCGCACAAATCTATCACAGAAATTGTTTGCGATAAAAATGGAAGGCATTGTCATTCAAGTCGCTGAATGAGTGGGGACTTTCAAAGAGTTTGTCGGCGTGTTTGAAGGTGAGAAACTATTATTCATATATGTGATTGTTGTCCAGCTTAATCTTGGGAAGAAATAGATCTACAGTGTGCTCTTTCTTTCTAATTTAAACGGCTTGGGAGCAAGTTCGACCTGCTCGATCTGGACTAGACCTGGCTAAGCCAGGCCCACCGGTAGATTTACCGACTGCCCCTATGGAGGCGACGCCGGCGGTATGGCGGTGTGTTCAACTTCGCGCATGTCCATATTTCGCGGACAGGGCAATATGACAAACACTGAAACTAGAACAGTTTTTTGAGAAAAAGATATAAGCACCAATGTAGGCGTAGTCTACCGGTGGGCCTGCCTTAGTCAAGTCTAGTCCAGGTCTGAGAAGGTCGAACTTACCAAACCGCTGAAAGTAGATCACTGAGTAGATCTATTTCGTTATAAGGCTAGCTAGACAACAATTACAGATATGAAAAGAGTTTCTCCGGGGAGTTTCTCATCAAATAAATCTAACCAACAAATGGTTAAACATTTAACCAACAATTTGTTTAAGTTTAATCAACACCATTTTAACCAATGTTGAGCAAAATATGATTAACCAACAAATGGTTAAACATTTAACCAACAAAATAAAACTAACCAACAAATGGTTAAACATTTAACCAACAATATGTTTTAATTTAATCAACACCAATTTAACCAACGTTGAGCAAAATACGATTAACCAACAAATGATTAAAACTTTTAATCGACCACAGGTTAAACTTTAATCAACAGGCCGTTGATTAAAGTTTTAACCTACAAATGTGTGGTTCACCTGGTAACCCTCGGTTGATTAAAATTTTAACCAACAAGATTAAAAATTTTAATCAACGTTCTAACAGTGTATATGTTTTTTTTGTGTGCCCATTTGATTGCAAGTAGAATCAGAGATATTGGAAGTCACCGTCATGTCAAAACATGGTTGTTGCTATAGAAACGTTATGGTGAATTAATAACTATTAGTGAAAAAATCTGTAACTATCTAACACACTTTATAAAGCACGTCTCCACAACCTGAAATGGATGCTTTCCCCATGTACGTTAGCTAGGACCCTGGATATCATATCCTCCCTGACTGCCACAAAGGTGGATGTCGGGTCACCACTCGGGCTGTTAGCATGGTAATAAGATATTTAGTAGGCATTACATCTATTTCAAGCAGCTCTTTCCAGTGCAACAATAGGGGTGTTGCCATGGTAGTATTATTATGAAAACTGAGCAGTTAAAAAAAAAAGGTGACAGATTTTTGTTATTACACAGCAGCAATTATGTTGCAAAGACATTTTTTAACTATTCGCCGTGTTCGGATAGCTCCGGTCAAGATATGGGTGTCCATGTGGGGGACCGTTGCAGCCCAGCATTCTCATGACTTGCATGATTGGGGTACATGTATATTAGCCATGGACTTGATGTGTTGGGGACCATAAGACCTATAAGTTTACATATTGGTTGCCCTTACAGGTAAGCTGCAGTTCTCTTGGCTTTAGAGGAGATATGGCCAATAGTTTGTGATATGGTTCCTCTAATACTATCTTGCCTTAACATGGTTGGATAAAGGACGGGGGTAGCAGAGTTTAGTGGCTAAGTCCATAATGTTGTGAAATTAGTGAACACCAGCGGGTTTGTCTATCTATCTTTTACAGCTTTAAGGCGTTCTGCAGCCTTACTTGAACTGAGTATTCTCTTATTAAAACTTGGTTGACTTTCTTACAAGTGTGATATGGTGAGACACTCTTATCTGGCTTGAATCACAGGCTAAGAAGGTCATGGTGATGAGATTATCCAGCCCTCCTCCGGTTTGGTTTTGCAGAATAAGTCAGAACTCAGGATGGAGATATAGGTGTCATCTATACCTCCACCACTATGTTAGAAGAGAATACATTTTTGGCAATACTTGAGTAATGTCTATATGGTTAGGATGAAGATGATGAGTGAATCCTCACTTCACCCTAGAGGGAATTCAAGTTTACATAGTATAGCTTGGTATGTAGTTCTGAAGTCTGTCAATGCCTTCTTGTATCTGGTCTTCATGATAACTCTTATTGATGGGTAATCCTCAACCTCATCCAAAGTAGCGGGTGTTGCTGCAAGAGGAATTCTGCTGAAAATGTTCCGTACCTCTAACCAAAGGATGCTCTCTAACTTCTGATTCCTAATGGCATCCATTTATAGAACTCCTTGCAGGGGGAAGTAGAATACATGTAGCTCTCACTCATGTCAACTGGGTGTGGACACTATGTACCTCAGTTATCATTTCACAGATGACCGTGAACTCAATACCGACACATTAATTGCAGTTAGCAGTACAGTCAGAAATTAACTTTATAAAAATAATATCACCAACATTATCTTTCGTGTTGTGAAATCACAGAAATATGCCACTTTTTTTTCTAAATATAGATTTCTCGATCATAATCTGCCTTAGCAGCGACCATATTTGGATATGATCATTGTCTTAAATGATTAACATTTTCAATGCAATCATTCAGGATGCTTGCAATGGAGATATCTAGCATGTCTAGATTGTCATATTGTTTTAAAATAATGTTAAACAAAAACAATGCCACCTTCTGAAATGCCAATATTTTAAAGATGCTTTTGATGCTCACAGCCACAGTGCAATACCTACCAAGCAGTCAAAGTTAATACTGTAATACGACAACACAGTAGATGAGAGTATCTATAAGTACAATGGTACCTTTTCAATATGAATTGGCTTATGCAATGAATTTTCAGAAGCCTTGCCTATCTATTTGAACATTTGCATCTTCGTTTGTCATAGCAAGTGTCCTACCAGGCATCCACCCTGGAAAATATTCTTTAACTAGATTTGAACCAATAGGACAGTTACAAATTTATGAACTCAGGCACTTGTTTATAATTCATTATTTAGATACATAAATATCCCTTTCTTAAAAATCAATATTAGCTTTCTTATCATTCTTTTCCTTTAGCAACGGCATATTTTTATATGACGACCTAAATTCATGGGCCTTTTGATTGCAATTAAAGGCGCAGCTTCAATTGTCTATAATTAGATGCTTACATTGTACTTTGTTACATTACAAATACATGGTGGAAGCACTGTGGTATATTGGTGAAGGCCTATCACTCTCATACGCGAGCTCTTGGATTCGATCCTTGATCGGTGCTTACATCCCTGGGTAAGGTGTTTTGCCCACATTTGTTTTGCTTGACCCAGATGTATGAAATGTGTACAAGGCAATGATAGTTGCAGGGCAGTAATATTACTGATGTGGTTATCCTGGGTAAGTAAGATCAAATTATCTATTATTCTAAAACTCTGATGCTTCTTGGTGCCTTACCATGGTAGCTACCTTGACAGTCTCACCCACAACCAACTTTGTGGCTACTAGGAAGCTTTTGATTATGATAGCTGAGGGTCTTAGCTGACAGATAAACACCATTTTAGGCTGTACATACACTTGTTCTTTGTTTTGTGTTGAATAGTTACAGAAATATTCAATTGTTATACTGTTTCTATAGCAACAGCCATGTTTTGACATGACGGTGACTTCCAATGACTCTGATTCTACTTGCAATCAAACGGGCACCCCAAAATACATATAGTTAGATGGTTACAATTTGTTTTTGTGATGTTGAATTACAGATATATAGTATTTTCTAAAATTCAATTCCTTGGTGTGTTACCATGGTAACAACCCTAGTGGTCACGCCCACTACCAACTTTATGTAAAATAGGAAGAATATGACAGCTGGGAGTCCTAGCTAACAGAAAAACATGATTTAAGATTGTGCAAACAGTTGTTTTCCATTTTGTATTGATAAATCATAGATATTTTCCATAAATATCAGCATTTTGTGGGACCGTTTCCATAGCAACGGCCCTTTTTTACACGCCTATGACTTCAAATGACTCAGATTGTGGTTGGAATCAGTGGGGCAGGTTGAAATACATATATTAGAGTCCTTACCATATATTTTATGCTGCTAAATGACAAATATACGGTATTTTCTAAATTCCAGTATTTCGTTATGTGTTACCATGGTAACGGCCCTAGCGGCCATGCCCACCACCACCTTGATGTCAAACAAGCAAATTATGATAGCTGAGGGTCATAACTAATACAAAAGCATTATCAAAGACTGTGCAGACACCTTATTCTTTCTATTTTGTAATGGTTAGTTATAGATTTTTTTTAAAATAACAGCTTTTTGTTGGACCGTTTCCATAGCAACGGCCTTTTTGGACACGCCCATGACTTTAAATGGCTCAGATTGTGATTGCAATCTATCAGGCAGCTTGAAATACACATAATGGGATACTTACCATATATTTTATAGCTATTGAATTACAAAAATGCAGTATTTTCTAAGAATCCAGTATTTTTGATGTGTTACCATAGTAACGGTCCTACAGGCCACACCCACCACCAAATGTACATCAAATAGGCAGATTATGATAGCCGAGGGTCCTAGCTAATAGAAAAACATACTTTAGGCTTGTGCATACACCTTTTTGGCTATTTCATATTTATAAGTTTAGAAAGTTGTTAAAAATACCCGCTTTTATGGTACCGTTTCCATAGTAACGGCCATTTTTTGACACGCCCATGACTTTAAATGGCTCTGATTATGGTTGCAGTCGATTGGGCACCTTAAAATACATATTATTAGGATGCTTACCAAATATTTTTAGATTTGTGAATTGGAATTATATGACTTTTCCTAAAATTCATATATTTCTTGATCCGTTACCATGGTAACGGCCCTGGTGGCCACACCCACCACCAACTTTATGGCAAACAAGCAGATTCTGATAGCTGAGGGTCCTAGCTAACAGAAAAACATCATTTAAAATTGTGCCTAAGGGGGGGGGGAACCTTTTCGGTTTCTGGCCCATGGACTACCAAGGAGTTCTGTGGTAACTCCTTGCTCATACCGGGCATGTCGGCTCAGTTGATTAGAGCGCCCGCCTCATGAACGGGGGGGGGGGGGGGGGGGGGGGGGGGGGGGGGGGGGGGGGGGGGGGGTCGTGGGTTCAAACCATAGACAAATTAAAACTTATAGACGGAAAGGTAGCACTCGCGGATTTCCCTCATTTGCATATAAGCTGTAGCGTCACCATTCAGGCTAAGCGTATTCGGCCCTGATTCGGCCACGCCCATTTGGTAACATTTCATTTTCCCGAAGCCCCCGATACCCCAAAATATCGAAAAGTATCGATAAATACCTTATGCATTATTCATTTTTGTTTTGCATACTTCGATTTATCAAATTTTGATTGGACCGGACCTTCAGAAGGAATGATTTGACCTCTTTTCGTCACTTCCGCTGTGAATTTGACGTCACCCGCACAGAGTAAAAAAAGTTGTGGAAAGTTTAGAGGTGAGTACACTTGTATTTATACTTAATTTTCAAAAATTAGAATATATTTATAACAATTTCTGCCATTGCGAATAATCTGTTTCAATTTCTCTACATTTTGAAATGATTCTACATAGCTGTATGTCATAAAACAATGTGTAATCTACTCTCGAACTTTCAATTCAATTTTCATCGTCATGACTCTAATGTTGCAGCTCGATTCCCTTACCACCCTGTCATTCGTGAAGGCTAACCCGGACTTTCGGGCGGGAGTATCTCGATACATTTCGATAGCTGATCTATTGATTGATGTCAATGACAATGGCTGACAGATTGAGTAAACCTCGAAATAGATCGAACTTAATCTGTATGTCAATGATTTGGTTATCTAAGTTAGATATAGACACATAGACCCTGTTATATTCTGAAAGACAAAGGGCCCAGGTGGGACCCTTTCTAACTGATTCTGTAGTGTAGGCTGTACTTTTCCGGATTTTTTTTGAGAATGAGGAAGGGGTTCCATGTTATTTTCCAGAGACCACTCCAGGTCCAGGTTTACTTTGAGTAAATGTTAGACAGTTTACTAATGCAGGGTTGTAATTTTAACGCAGTGGTTCTTAGTAAAAGTTAATTTAATGTACTAATGTTAGATGAGCTTTGGCCACTTTTTTTCCTTCTAAAGTTGAGCCAAGCCTTACAGTCAGACCCAACTCCGTAATACCGAGCACAGGTATATACTCCGAAAACGGCGTATAGAACAAGATGAATATAGAGCCCTCATCGTTCAGTATGAGACAGTGTGTACAAAAGGCATGTGGAAAATCTTGCAAAGTCAACCTGCCAACGATATACATATTCTTAAAAATAATGCTGCGTGTCAATTATCTTCAAAATCCTTGAATGATTCGTCATATGAAGTGAATTTCATATGACAAACATTTGAAATGAATATATCCGCAGCATTATTTTTGAAAAATATATTATCAACAGCAGGTCGACACTGCACGATTTCCCCAATGCCTTTTGTACACACTGCCTCGCACTGAACGATGAGGGCTCTATATTCATCTCGTTCTATACGCCGTTTTCGGAGTATATACCTGTGCTCGGTTTTACGGAGTTGGGTCTGACTGCCTTAGGCCAAAGCCAAGGCAGACTAGGCAAGCATCTAGAACGAGAGACAGAAATTTTGGTCTAGGCAAGCATCATGATCACTGATGATGAGGAGGTTTTATTTTTTTACATTTCAAGAAATAGAGAGAGAGAGAGAGAGAGAGGGGGGGGGGGGGGGTTACATAATTTAGTGTTGATTCTTCTTTCTAGACCAGAATCAAAAGTTTTTTTAAGAGGTAATAATATAGCTGGATGGCCTTTGTTTCAGTATCGCATTCATTGGTCTCATCATGTTGACTTTGATTTCCGTCAGATAAACATGGCAAGGGACTAACATGTGGCTGATCTACTTGAAGATCTAGAGCTTACATTTAACTCAACAACTGTTGGAGGTGCCGGATAAAGTGAAAAGTCCTACTATTAAAGACTTTAATGAGACGTGAGAAATAAACAGGTAAGTCTCGACCTTACCGTGGCAGCGTCCCGGGCTAGGGACTAGACCTAACTGCATCATACATGTAGGCCTAGTTAGCCGTAGACCTATCACAGCTAAAAATTATAGGTCTGGTGGTGGCAGTGGATCCAGGATAAGTTAACCGGGGGGGGGGGGCGGTGATGTGTTCACAATAAAGAGAGGCATCTTTTTTCTGAGGAATGAACAATTCATTTGTCATTTTCCTTATACACCACTGAGATCTGTTTTCAGTGTATTATTTAATTAGCTGTTTAGTGTCTTTCAATATCAATTATAAAATATGATATCTTTAAGGGATGTTCAGTGTGATGTCATAATCTCCTTAATTATTACATTAAACATTTCATTAATTCCTGCAAACAGAAACAAAACAAAATAAAATGGGTTAACTTATGCTATTGATGATATTTTATTATTATTTTCATTATTAATATGATCATTATTATTATTATTGTTATTATTAGTAGTAGTAGTATTATCAGGGCCAAAAATGACACTTTCGATTAGAATTATATTGTAGTTAGTCTCCTCTTTGAAAAGATGAAGAGGGTGAGGATGAGTGTATGTGTGATTTTTTTTCGTAATACAGGATAATGCTTCTCTACCTCATCTATTCTACAACAGACAATGATGATGATGATGAAGAGGAAGGATTACCTACTGAGAATGAAGACAAATTCTGAGAGGAAAAATTACTACTTAGCTGCTTCAGTTTTGCATGGTAGGCATATGCTGTAAGAGTAGGACTGCTATCAGCGATCACTGGCGTCAATCTGTTTTTCGGAGAAGGGGGGATGGGGGGGGGGGGGCAAAACAGCCTAATAGCACCCTTCATGATTTTGTCAATGCCTCTTAATTACCAGCTCCTCCAAGGTAACATGAGGCAGGGAAATATAATTTTTTTTTTTTTTCTTTTTCTTTTTTTTTTTTTTTGGGGGGGGCAAGACTATATATTTGCCTTCCTACTGCCCACTTACCCATAATCGACGCCCTGGTTGCTATTACCTCAATACAATCAAGGTACAATTTTTTTTTTGTTTAGGAAGTCATTCTTTTTTTAATAAACATGATTTAATTTTCTTGTGACTTTACTAATTTAGTTTCTTTTGAATAGCCTTCGAAATTTCATCTGTCCAACTGGACAAACTTTATTCATCTTTAAATACTTTTGAAATTCCCACTTATTATTCTACTAATTTCATTTAAAGAGTCAATGGTAACTATTAATAGTAAACTCTAAATTTCAGTCTTTTTTTTTTCAAATTCTAATTGTTGCTTGTTAAATTATAAAATACACAATGAATGGTATTTTCTAAAACCTTTTCTTTCAACAGACATGGATTTCTACTTCAGCTCTTCCGTGAAATAGACCCCTGCTTTGATAAACCTCTATTTCTTCATATTGAAATCATATCTGGATTCCACTCTAATATGCATCATTAGAATGGCGGAAGAGGAGTTTTAAAGTTCTTCAGTTATATCTTAACCATCTTACCCACCCCCTCCCCATTGCAGTCACATGCAGCCATTCTGTGTAGTAGCTCATTATTGTGATGAGGTCTTCATCTTCTATGTAGCCTTGTGACATTACATGGCCCCTAATAAAATAAAGATGAGCGCCAGAGCCACTAGGCCTCTCCTTTATTAAATCTTCTCACCATGTATAACAAATTAATAATAATAATAATTGATTCTGTGAATTTGTGCTAATTGAATTATTATTCTATTATTGATCTACAAAGAAAACCCATACTATTCAACACTTTATTTCAGGGATGCCACCTTTCAGACAAAAGTAGGAATTCCTACTTTTTCAACATATTTTTAGCCATAGAAAACCATTTTTTTTGTACACAAGGGCCCATTCTTGATAATTTTTCCCACTAATTGGCATCCCTGTTATTTAGATTAAAACTCTAGAATTAGATCTCTGTGTGTCTCCCCCCCCCCCCCCATTTTTAGTTAGACTTTTAATACTAGTAATATACATGTACCAACTAAAAGCAAGATGAATTATTTAATTTATATTTCTTAGAACTGTCAACAAGACTCAACATGATCTTTGTTTTTCAAGCGTTACATGGTGTGTGTCGAACTTGGAAATTAGATGGTCATTTATTTCTTTTAATTATTATTTCTTATTTTGTGGGGTGTAGTGGGAAAATAAGTTAATACATGTAATATCAATTTCTCCAGTGTAAAGTCAAATAATTTACCTCTTCAGTAGGCATTGAAATTAAGAATGTATGATTCATTTAGATTGAAATTCATTTATTTTTTAATGCATGTACATATTTGTACTACTGTCAAGAAGATAACGATATTATTTGACCTTGACAAGTCAGCTGTAATGGACCTCTTGAAAGAGCATGACTGCAGATAAATTATGTTTTTCTTTTTTTTAAGGTATAGAATTAAACATATTTCTAAGAAGTAAGACAATGTCTAAACATCTCTAAAGACTGTTCTCATTTCTGCATGTAGGAAAGATTTTCATTAAAAAGTGAGAAAATCTAACTGTATTTCCGAATCGACATGTGCAAACAGTGGCGTATCCAGGGGGCGCAACAGGCGCCCCCCCCCCTATTGGCCGTCGTAAAAGAATACAAAATCCTCATACCAATTGAAAATATTGTTCATTAATAGGCTTCAAAATTGGTCACATATAGCTTTGCATCTCGGCGCTTCTTCAGAAGCAAACATTTTCCAAAGACCCCTCCCCCATGACGGCGATCAATAATTCATGGCGCCCCCTCTATTCGGAAATCCTGGATACGCCCCTGTGCAGATTGGACCTTAAATCTTGATTGTAAGAAAGATATGTATTTTAAAATTTGTATGTGAACATGATAAAGGTCCTCTCACGTTATATCAATGACATGAACCATCAGGGGGGGGGGGGGAATGAACCAGGACTTGTGATCGAGGTGTGTATGAGAGTGAGAGAGAGTTAAAAGAGAGAGAGGGAAGAAAAAAAGATGAGAAAAGGTGAAAGAGAAGATTTGATGAAAATGGGGGTGGGGGTAGCCAGCCCTCCAAGATTTTTTTCCCTCCCAAATGAAGCAGGACGTGTGATTGAGGTGTGTGTATGAGAGAGAGAGAGAGATAAAAGATTTTTTTTTTCGCCTCCAAAATTCACTCGGGGGGGGGGGGGAGGCGGGGGAGGCGGGGGTATCAGATTTGTTGAGGTCCAGTTTTCCTCCATAATTCTCTGACAAGCAAATAAGAATTTCAAAAAAGGTTATAACTTCTAACAGAACGGGGTGGCACACTAGGCCTATACTGTCTTTCATTTTTTTTTTTGGGGGGGGGGGCTCTTAGGGGGCAGTCTGTCCCCTTGCCCCCCTCCGTTACACTAGTGGCGGTGGGGGGGGGGGGGGGGTTAGAAAGAGAGAAATAAAGTAAAGAATAAAAATGTAATAGTTTTCGGGTCAACTAAAATGGCCGAATTTTCAAGGTTCATAATTTTCTTTGAAAGGTACATGTATATTCACAATTATAAGATTCACAAACTTGGATCAATGCGAAAGTTGCCCCTCAAGAAAATCTAAGGATACCTCTTCCTCTGCACCTGATATTTTATTCTTACCTTTGCCTTCGATTATTATACACCCCCTTTTTTATAACTTTATCCTACTGGTCAAAGATGGTAAATTTATTTATTTATTTGATAAAATTATTTATTATGAATGTAATTTTTTTTCTCTTAATTCGTGAGATGTGATAAATGTGAACAAGATGTATTTATCTTACTACGGTATACAACTCTTTCAACTCGACCAGTTAATGTTATTTAAGTGGGACGCCGTTAACCCTTTTGTGCTGACGATCTATTGGCATTTAATCATATTATGTTGGGACCTAATTATCATAAAGATTTAATGACACCATACGAATGACGCCCAGTCAATTATCGATGTGCCGTCATAAACCAAGTGCTGAATACATTAGCATACATGAATAGATTAAGCGGATTTGACCTTTCTTAATGCGCATGCGTGACACTGGTCCACATTTATATTTTACTTGCTTGTAAAGCATACACACGGTAGGGGAGCATCTTACAAAATGAATAATGCATAGGGGTTCGGGCGCGTTCAAATCGTGCCCAAATGTTACAGCGTAATGGCGGCCGCTTTAGGGGCTTGGTTCAAACCCCGGCCGAGTCATACCAAAGACTTAAAAAAATGGGACCTTCTGCTTTCTAGCCAGGCGCTCGGCATATTAGAATGGAGAAAGGTAATAATAACATATTATGTTATGCAGGGCCCGCTGGAAAAGCAGTTTGATAATCGAGGTGGCTACCCTGGGTAAATAAAACGTTATTATTATATTGTTATACCAAGGAGGTACTAGGCAAGCTTGCCTACTACCTCCTTGCTCACAGAGGGTCATCCGTATAGGGTGATTTTTAGTGTAGTAAAAATTATAAAGCAAAGTCGTACGGTCCAGCGATTTTCCTAGTCTCTTATTAGTCGTTCGCCCGTATCTGACGCAACGTTGTGCATACTGATAAGGAAGACAGAGAGAAGAAAACAAATAAATAAATAAATAAATAAAATAAAAAGAAGATATGGAGAATAAAAACAAAGTAATACATAATGAATAGGAAAAGCGACGAAAAACAAAGAAATACATAAGGAAACTAGAAAGGCCGTCATAGGCGGCAGACCCACGCCTTAGCGGCGCCACAGAGTAGTTGCAATTAGTGTCCCTGTATAGAAGAGTTACGACAGCTGGGGATTTGAACGCCATTTTGTTTCCACTATACGTAACATTTCTATTCAATTCCGATGAGCACCTGGGTGTCCTCAATAGAAAGAATTCGAACGCCGTTTTGTTTCCAGAAAAGTGAGACGTCCATGTCGCAACTCTTTAATACAGGAACACTAGTTGCAATACTATACTAACTATGTGGTCAAAATTACAAGGTTACACAGAATTTGCAGGGGTCAACCGATCATCACCAAAATCTGATCAATTCTTTCCTGTCACTATCCGAACATTCCCTGAAAATTTGGTGCAAATCCGTTCACCCGTTCTCTAGTTATCTTGTACACAAACAAAGAAACAAACAAACAAAGAAACAAACATACATAACCCTGCCGATTTCTTCGGCGTGTGTAAAAAAGGAAGACAGAGAGAAGAAAAACAGGAAATACATAAAGAAATAAAAAGAAAATATAGAGAAGAAAAACAAAAAATATATAAAGAAATTAAAAGAAAATAGAGTGAAGAAAAACAAAGAAATACATAAGGAAAAAAGGAAGACAGAGAGAGGAAAAACGAAGAAATCATACGGATAAAAGGAAGACGGAGAGATAAAACAGAAAGATATACATAAATAGATTAAAAGAAGATAGAGAGAAGAAAAACAAAGAAATACATAAGGCAAAAGGAAGACAGAGAGAAGAAAAACAAAGAAATACATAAAGAAAATAAAAAAGGGATAGAGTGAAGAAAAACAAAGAAATACATACGGATGAAAGAAGACAGAGAGATAAAAAAGAAAGATATACATAAATAAATTAAAAGAAGATAGATAGAGGAAAAACAAAGAAATACATAAAGAAAAAGGAATACAGAGAGAAGAAAAAACAAAGAAATACATAAAGAAAACAAAAAAGACAAGAGAGAAAAACAAAATTCATCAGGAAGAATGAAGATAGAGAGAAGAAGAAAAAAAACAAATACTATAGTACTGCTGCCATGCCAGCCGTGTTGGTCATTATGCACACGTGGATATTGGACAAAAAACGACTGTCAATACATCTATCAAGCGTTTTTTTCAGCTGCTTGTAAAAGATGAATTATGATTTTAATTGATTTATAGCAAAACGCCATGGGGAGAAAAAAATTCGGCGAGGATAGATTGATCAAGTATATTTATTTAATCCTGAAGATGTTCATCATCGCGGTAGAATCCAATAGTAGAGAAGTAGTCAGTTGTCTCCCGAAACAGGTGAAACTTGGTAGAGGTCACGACGTTTCGTTGGCTGCTGCTCAACTTTGGAGACGCCGGTGCGGGGACGCAGGTCCGCAACCACGCTATAACCTGCGTCCCCGCACCGGCGTCTCCATCACTTGACAAAGTAGTTCAGATTCTGAACGATTTTATTTTAAGAGCAAGGAAGAAGGAAGAAAATGTTTGAGTTTATTAATGGTTCCGATATTTCTAGAAATTGTTTGGCATGTGCTATCGTTATGAGGTTTCCCTGATAATTTGTTGTCAATAAGAACCCCTAAAAAGCTTGTTATAGAAACATTATCAAGAACATGGTTATCAAAATGGATATTGCCTGGTAAACTATTAATTTCATTACTAAATAACATGTAATTTGTTGTCTGGAGATTAAGTGAAAGTTTGTTTGACTTGATCCAATCGGTCACATAATGTCAGTTCAGAATTCACAATTGTAATGAGTTGATTAACATCAGCATGAGAAAAGAAATATTTGAGTCATCAGCGCAGAGTATGAATGACAAAAAATAGAAGATTTTTGTATATCATTAATGTACGTAATGAGAAGAAGAGGGCCAAGTAGGCTACCTTGCGGCACACCACAAGTAATTGGAGGAGTAGAAGAATTGCAATTGTTAACCGATACAAATTGAGTCCTATTAGTGAGGTAACTCTTGAACCACTCCAAGGCCTTCCCTCTAACTCCATAATGACAAAGTTTATGTAGAAGAATATCATGGTTTATGGTATCGAAGGACTTGGAGAAGTCCAGGAAGATACCAACAGTGTGACAACCTTTATCGATAGAAGTGGTGACTTTATCAATAAATGACAAATTTGCATGAGAGGTACTATGGTTTTCCCGAAACTCAAATTGGAAGTTTGAGAAAATGTTGTGTTTTTTGAAAAAATGTGTTGTTCTTGTATGGACAACTTTTTCTAGAATCATAGATAGCGAGGTTAGTAGGGATATTGGACGATAATTAGAAACAAGTTGACTGTCACCTTTTTGAAAAGAGGAATAACTTTTGCAATTTTCATTTTATTAGGGACCCGTCCTGTGTTAAGAGGAATATTAAAAATGTGCACTAAGGGATCAACGATAGCTATGATAATTTTCTTTAAAAGGAAATTAGGAATATTAAGAATTATGATACATTTAAAACTAATGATTATCCAAACTCATTATGTTTGATCTTGAAATATCATCACATTCTTTAATGATTAGAAGTAAGGAAATAAGAAATTCCACAATTTCAATCCGAAAACATCGAAGAAAATTCGTTCACTCGCATTGTTATTCTCAATTGAGGGATTCCGTCCATTGGCGTAGATCCGTACATTCCTTCTTTTCATTAAAAAAACATTTTGGGATGCTCTGAAATGCAAGTTTTTAGACATTTTGAAAAAAGGGGGATACCTCTCCCACACCTCCCCCACTCTGTCGCTTAGCGTATCTAGGGGGCAGGGGGCTCGTGCCCTAGGCGTCACTTGGAGGGGCGCACAAAACACACAGGAGAGAAAGAAAGAAGGGGGAAATGAAGAAAACTCATAATCCTTACGGATTATGCGCCCCCAAACCCGCATTGTAAATGCACTAGAAATCTAGTTTTGTTAAGGTCTGAAATGCGAAAATTTTCCAAAGCTCGGTCGCTTTGCTCCTTCGCAAAAAGTTATTTTTATTTCAGGATCTCGTAATTTCGCGCCCCAATAGGCCTATATAGTTCTTAAATAGCTTAAAGGGTTCAAAATTTGAAAATATGAAGTTCTTATTGCTTTACTCGCTATTTCATGTAAGTTTCATAATGACTCCTGCTAAATATTGCGCCCCCAATATAGGATAAGTGTATAAAACAGCATTTGCAAAGCTTCTCAACTTAAAGTAGCCTATAGAAACTCGACTCTTTCTGAAGCCTCTTTAGGGTTTTCGTTAGTTTTGCTCCCGATTGAGTGAATAGAAAACCATTTAGCAATGCATAAAATTCGCGCTCCTCTACCGCTGAATTGCGGTGGTCAATTGCAAAATTTCCTGGTTAAAATGCACAAAAAAATTTTTTAGGGTTAAAATTGCCGTTCGGTCGCTTTGCTCCCTCGCTAACTTCACTTTTTGCCCCGGGCGTCATAATCCCTAGATACGCCACTGGCTTCGGTCCTCGCCTGTCATCCCCCCCCCCCGGTCGCTTTGCTCCCTCGCTAACGTAGATAAGTGTGGGCACTCGGGGGAGGGGGGGGGGGGGCGTAACTTCATTTTTTGCCCCGGGCGTCATAATCCCTAGATACGCCACTGGCTTCGTTCCCTCGCCGGTCATCCCCCACACCCCCCCCCCCCCCCATCGTGAACACGGATCGACACCCCTGATAAAGATTGTTCTTTCTGTTTATAGATCTCAAAAGCGATTTTGTAATCGAAGGGTGAATTGGAATCTTTTTATAGTTTGATTTGAGTTTGGTGATAAGGGAATATGTGTATCTAAAAAAAAGTAAATTTGGCGATAAAAGAGTCATAAGCTACATCAACATCTGAGGAGTCGAAAACAGTCGACCAATCTGTACTCTCCAAATCATTGATTAGATGGGTAATGTTGACGTCATCTATTTTACGATATGGAGGAACAAACGTTTCTTTACTAACAAATTTGTTTGTACACAACTTAACAAAAATTGGAAAGTGATCAGAAAGGTTACTAAGGACATAATGGTTAGTAGCGCGCATTTGGGTGTCCGAAAGTTGACACACACGCTTCAACACACGAATAGCACCACAAAATGTACCTAAGTTTGCAAAGAATTGGACGTATATTCATAACTAGTGAATGAATCACTCTGGGGTGATCGGTTTATGAAAATTCATTTCAATAGCTTTCATTTGATGTATATATTGTCAACTTTGCTTCAGTATCCAGTGATCATTTTTTCTTGAAAGTTAGTAATGTTCAATATTTTGTCTATGGCAATCCATCAAAAACCCACATAAATTATAGACACTGCCACCATGATGTCAAGGGTGATTGGTTTCAGAAGCTTGGATAAATTACCTATATCCTGATATAAGACATGATGTGATTGGTCCAAAATCCAGTGATCATTTTTTTTGTCAAAGTTTTAGATCAATCAAGTAGAATGTTGCAAAAATTTCTAGTCAAGAGTCACGTGACCAGCGTTCGCCTTCCGCGCCCAACTACAAAACGAGCTTTTCTTGCGGGAGATGGTGAGATTAAAACAAATTTTGAAGTGCGTTGTATCGCCTAAAATCTTTTGAATGTGACGACATTACTTCTTGATAATTATTCGTACCAGTGTTAAGGTTCATAATAAATAAAATATCTGATTTAGGTAATTGTAGATGTCTTTTTGAAGGAGTGCATTCTGCTGGCGTATATGATATCATTCGAATCATCCGTTTGGGACCTACCACTATCATTATAGGTGCGTACATAATGTGATGTGAATAAGTAACTAACAATGACAATGTACGTGTGATAGAGAGAGAGAGAGAGAGAGAATGCGAGATGAGTGAATGTTTACATAAAGGGTAAATTATTGCGGAATGTAGTAAGTACCGACAACAAACATAATTGTTGTGCACACAAAAGAATAAGGAGTGATGTGCGAAAATGTGAGCGACGATGTCAGAAGAGATAAAGACGTCAAATAACACTAACCCTGATCCCTCTGTGCATGATTTCCCTGCTCACTTGAAATGTTTTAACCCGCACCAATCTCTCACACAAGCCACGTGATGTTCGCTCATGCGTTTCGCTATACACACAGAGAAGGCAAATGATCGTTTCACCCCAAAAATGACCATTATGTAACACCAGCTTTTGGGGTAGGAGAAGTTATATTGCTGAAAATATTATCAATAATAATGAGTTAATTGTTACTCTCGTTGGTTTAGTGATAAGGTGTAAGAAAGAATTAGATAACAATGTTTCAAGAAACTCTTGCGAAGTATTGTTACAATTAGCTAAGTTAAAGTTGAAATCCCCCATTAAAAAAAAAATCAACAGCGGATTTAGTAAAAAATCATTGAGGGTATCCATTAAATTTTGAGTATTCGATTGTGGAGGTCGGTACAAAACACCCAGTATCAAGTTTTTTCCTTTGGGTTTTCTGATTTCAGCAAAAAGGGATTCCAAAACATCGTTGGATATAGTCATATTACTTATAAGAGTGTATTCATATTGTTGCGGTAGGTAAAACGCAACACCACCACCCGGTCTACGAGTTCTGTTATTAACAATCAAATTGAAACAAGGGAGTAAACAAAGGGAACATGGGTTTTCCGAAAACCACGTTTCTGTTAAAGCAATAATTGAAGATTTCGGAAACATGTTGTTATGCAGAAGTAATTTGAGTTTATCGAACTTTTTATTGGCACTTCTAATGTTTAGATGGAGAAGAAAAATGTCATCTTCAGAATTACTAGATTTAATGAAAGATGTAAAATGTTGTTCTGTAAAATATTGTGAAGTGATGAGCTGCCCACATGGATCAAAGTTAAAATTTAGATCGGCAGTGTTATCGTTAAAATAATTCTTTCTCGCATAAAGGTAGCGGCATGCTGCGATGAGTGAGACAACAGGTCGTCATTATTGAGCGAGCTGAATGGAAACTCAGATAAATCGGCCATAGGAGGAGGGGGAAATAAAATTGTAACGCCTAACGAGAATACACGATACCATGTTCCTGCTCATGTGTCTGTGCAAGATAAGAAGATAGATTACAGGAGAAAGACAGAGGTGATAAAGGGAAAATAAAAAAGCCAGACTTTATTTTAAAAAGTCAGTGCAAGAAAATAAACAAACAAACAAACAGACCCAAAAAATCAAAAGAGGGAAGGGTCAGAAAATTATACAAAACTAAACTAAATAGGATAGAAATATTAGAAACAAACTAACAAATCAATTAAGGATTGGTAATAATACAAATAACAGAATCCATTTTGTATCCGTCTCTCCTGATTTGTGTGGTTTTTTTACATGAAAAGGAACAAAAAATGAGGATATGGAATAAATTATAAGTTACTCGGATCATGAACAGGAAACCCCCCCCCCCCCCCCCCCGAGACATATGCATTTTTCAATGGACCAGAGGTAACAGGTGCCGTAACCAAGATCCCCAGAGAGGCATAAATACCGAAGACTCTAACTGGAAAGAGTCATATTAACAAAATTTCATATAAAGTGGGAGGAAAAAGCAGTTCACTTGCGAGATACAGATGACAACAGAGATTTAAGGGGAAGTTCACCCTGACGTAAAGTTTGTTCTGAAAAAAAGCAGAAAAACGAAAGGAACATACCGATGAAGGTCCGACAAAAAGAATAAGCGAGCTATATGGACTCTCAAAGTCTCGATCCCGTGACACCACCCGCGAGCAGCCCCCACAACTCATGTGCTACAAATTCAATAAAATTATATTTTCTCAAGAAATTGAAAAAAAAAGTATCGTTCCCGGTCCGGTCCCTTTGCTTTTGAAGCCGTCCCTGTGAATTTAAAGATTGCGAACGCATCTTGGAATCGCTCCTGCTTTCTCCATTCACATAGGGTTGCGTGCAAATTCTCTTGCACAGTAGAGCGCTGAGAGTAATCTCCTGGTAATCGATTAACTATTTTGACGTCAAATTATTACGGGTTTGCGTTATGACGGTTTTGCGTTATTTTACTACACTGATTTTAGAGGCTTTAGAGGTTGCCCAGTCTACACGGATGAAAGGACGGATGTATCCAGACCGAACGTGGCGCAACCGTAAACCACTCATCCGTAGGGTAACCCGGGACTTTTTTGACTGGGGCTTATCTAAAGAAGATTTGAACTTTTCAAAACTTCCGTGGTGATGTACATTTAAAGCCGGGTCATGGAAGTGCTGTTGATATTAGAATCAACATGAACATCCACAGCTTCTAGTCCGAATATATTGTCCTTATACATGTATATACTTTCACAGAGACTACACAAGTACACAGCTCTGCACTACGTCCAAAAACGAAAACACCCCCCCCCCCCCAGAAAAAAAAACAACAACTGCAACTCGAAAACAATGGGTTACTGTGACAAACTGTGTAATGTATGAAAATAATTTCTTGCTTTTCATAAAGTAAAAATGTGCTTTCAAATGTTACCTTGCTGGCACTACTTCACACATGCTTCACAATGCCACATTTTTAAATCTCTTTTTTCCAGATTTGGGTGAAACTGTAAAAAACGTTATGATTACACTCGACGTGCCATTACCTAAATCTAAGCTTAAAGGGAGAGGTCCCCCCTGATATATTTTGAAGAACATATAACATGAAGTGAAACTCCAGAATAAGTCTTCAAACTATTTGCTCTAGTTAGTCAATGAGGAGTCGTGTATTCCCATCTTAGCAGTACCTGACTGATGTTCTCTTACATCTGAAAAATATTTTGTATGGCTGCGCTCCTTTGTTTCTTCAAAGGAAGCTTTTAACCTCTTCCAGTTTTCAGGCGATTGCAAGTACTTTTCAACTTCAGTCCCATCTACTGCAGATTTTGTGACTCTTTTTTCACATCACATACCAACCATGAATACGAGGAATGGCAAGCAAGGAAAGTTGTCACAACCAGGCAAGGAGAATCACCAAGGCCATCCAAAATCCCCTCGCACCCCATTTGCGGTTGATAACGATCTAGACCGCAAGGTCCAAGCTCTCAGAAACAGGAGCAGAGAGGCTTCTTCATCAATCTAAATATTGAGGAAGAACTAGGTGATGTTGAACAGGCAAGATGGTACACCCTGAAAAAAGAGGAGGGATACAAGCATGTTTACATCAACGAAGATCTAACGACTATGAGGAGCTCTGTCCTTATGACAGCCAAAGAATCCCCGAGAGTAAAGAAGGTTTCAACCAAGTTTGGCAACATTGTGTGTAAAATGACAAATGATGAGACGAAGACGATCTCATCACCGGATGGCTTGTTTGATGTTGGCTTTGATAACATCGACTACAAGAAGTTCAGGTTCCATTTTTTGGAATAATTGTCATTTTCACACTGTTTTGTTACATGATTCTAACATTCTCCTTCAATGAATAAAAACGACTTTTATTCTGTCCTTGATTTTGATATAGAAAAATCTTTAAATGTTTCCCATGTTAATATTAGATCCCTCAGTAAGAATATTGAGGCATTAAGGATATTGTATGAAAATTGCATCAGAGTGAAATTTGATATAATTGGCTTGTCAGAAGTTTGGAATGTATCGCACAGGTCTGACTTGAATTTATAAGGATATATGTGACCCGCTCTAGCAAAACCAGGCGGATGTCGCTGAGAGCCATCGCCTTCAAATCACCCAAATAGGTCAAAATTTGACCTCCTGGTCGAAATTGAGATTTTGTTATGGCTAGCATGGGGAACATCTCAAGATTCTGACAAACCAAAAATCATTCTGAAATTCCAACTAAAAATAGTCCAAAATTATGAAAAAAGACAGGTAGCCACTTTCAAGTTTTGTCCAAAAACATTCCCTTTCTCAGCATCAATCACGATTTGGGAAGAAATTCTCGCCAATTTCGCTGTTTTGACGATCGAGTTATCACGCATATTCTGAGATCATCCCCAATGTGTTTGGTATGAATGGAAAGAGCTGGCTTTGTAGATTCCAAATATGGGTATCTCTATTGTGTCATAGCGAAAAGAACCAATGAAAACTCGACTTGCAGACAACACCTTTTATGCAAACCTGGTTTCAACGCTGTAAACAGAACGCGTTTCTAGGGGCCTGGTCTCATTCTCGTAATCTGATTGGTCCGTTCGGTGCTTGCCCCTAATCTCACCTCTCTCAGCTGCTGCGTTAGTGCTTTTGTGTTGCACCATACATAGACTTTCGCGTTTGTTTCACTCACTTTGGACACTGCG
Organism: Heliocidaris erythrogramma; assembly: GCA_025617745.1. Lineage (NCBI taxonomy): Eukaryota > Metazoa > Echinodermata > Echinoidea > Camarodonta > Echinometridae > Heliocidaris > Heliocidaris erythrogramma. The sequence continues at coordinate 46,315,727 of CM046864.1, read as the reverse complement.
TAAAGCAAAGCAGCACATCTTGAATTGTGATTTTGGAATAGTTATTTGCTACCTTTAGTGATTAGATCTCTCCATTTAAGATGGAAACAGAGAAGTTAAGTGATAAACAGCTTGCTTCCATGATCAACGAAGCAAATGCCTGTGGTATAGATGCTCCAGAATTGACGGATTTTTGTCACATATTTGGGAAAACTCTGGACAGAATTTCCACTCCCGGTGAGTATCTGACGTTAAGTTAAATAAAATCTGATCATAAAGTCTTAAACTTTTTAAAGAAAGTATTTTGGGGGATCGATGTAAACTCAAAATTAGTGATCTAGTAAGGCTGATGAGTGATGTGAAAGGAATGTTAACCCACCTAATGTTGATTTTGATGAATTTGGCAGATGAACTGTTAGACAAGTTTGAAGAAATTATTTTTAGTCAAGTAAAGTTGGGACGTAGCCATTGCATGCCCATGGGCCATGGCAATAGAAAAGCTTTAATTTAGCCACAATTTATTTTAGGCACAAATCAAGTTAGATTGATTTAGATCTAGAGTCTGTTTGGTAATAGCTAGATGGCATTTTGTTTTCTTGTGGAGAATATTAACGTTAGCATTATTGAGCTACTTGTATTTTGTAATGTACGTGGCGTAGACAATTACGTACCACGCAGTATGATGGGGAGCCCTATGTCTGCGCACCTAAGGTTTTGACCTGGAAATGAACAAGAATTTCTTTAATATTCCTCTAAAGCTTAACTTTACATTATTCCTGATATTCTAAAAAGTAAGTTGGAAAAAATTCTCAAAATTAGAGCAAAAACAATGCCATTTTCACAAGAAACGGACGGGTGGCCGTATCTATCATTTCAACATTGAAAAAAAAACAATGGTGCCCATGTCTGCGTACTCATTCATTTTACATGCAGTTCGGGAGTTTTGACGTGAAAGACAATATTTTGAGGCTTGTGAATGAAATGTCTGAAATAAGACCGTTTTTTTTGTTTGATCGGAATCGCGCAGTTACGCGTGTGCACAGACATGGGCACTGCGCAGACTTGGGCACTTGAGCCATACCATGAAAGTGGCCTGTCGCTAGCTACTGCCACAAATATTTTTGTTACACCAAGCTCTACAAAATTTAATAAAGTTTCATTCATTTTTTTTACGCATGTTATTGTACATGTCGGTTGAATAATGATTTGAATCATCCTGGGGCTGTTAACATCGTACATATTTAGTTTAGACGTTATAAATTTATGCAGTAGAGAGTCTATAGATTATGCCATGAAGACCTGACCTGGTCCTGATTATATTATATTTATATTATTTTGTAATGACAGAGTCAGATAGCGAAGAAGAGACAGAGGAGGAAACACAAGAAGGTGAACCATCTACATATTCAGACCCAGAAAGCGATGATTCTGCTGATCATTCCGAGCCTGAACCGATGGACCTGGCTGATGATAAGGAGGACATTGGCTTTCACGATGATATAGAAGTTGAAGCAGCTGCGGCTACTGCGAGAGCTGAAGAGGTTGACGGCATTCCTATCAGGGACCGCCAATGCCACTGTAGTTGCCAGCTGTTTGAAGGTAGACGATGCATTGAGCAATTTTCCAAGGAAAAGCAGGAATCGCTCAGGTGATTATGACATTTTATGTTTACATTAATTACTAGTTCACTTTTGAGTTTACCTTTTTATTATGGGATATGTTTGGGTAAAATCTTTAGTTGAATTTGTTTCTGAAATTGCATTCACTCTTGACATTACTTGCAAAAGTTTGTACTTTTGTGCCCTCATCCACAGAAGTCAGAATCTTTTTCATTAATTTCTAATAAATGAATGCATCAAGGCAATCAATTGTAACTATGTGTAAATTAATAAATCCAAAGTCTTTGTGAAAGTACTCCAATAAAATGTTTTATTTTTTATTCTTAATTTACAGGGACAAAATCTTGGAGATGACCCCTTATGAAAAAGATCTGATGCTAATTGGGATGATCTACGGCTCCGTGAACAACTCGGAAAGCACAGTAAGGAAGCACCAAAAGTCCACCCAGCGCAAGCAAACCAAGATACGGTGGTTCTTTGTCATGCATAAGAGAGTTTGTAGGGATACATTTCTCTTCCTTCACCACATCTCCAAGGACAAGTTTACCAACTTGAAACAGCATTGCATCACTCATGGACCGATTCCCAGACGGAAGAAGTCGGGTAAGAATGTTTTGATTTTTTGGCTTTGATCACAATCATAACTTGTAAAATGCCAAATTTCAGTTTATAAATTTATCAAAAGTCTGTTTTTCAGGGAAATTTGAACTACTTAGATTATCTTTGCCATCATTATTATTAATGTAAGTGGTATCATTATCATTTTCAGGAGGACGACGTGGACGACATCCCTTAAGTTATGAGCAGATCAAAACAGTGGTGAAGTTCATCCTGAATTTTGCAGCCCAAAATTGCATCCTTCTACCTGGTAGAATTCCTGGGGTGAAGTCAGAGGATGTAAAGCTCCTACCATCAAGCGTCACCAAAGCAGAAGTCTGGCGTATGTATGCTGCAGCGCTTCCAGATGGTGAGAGGAAGGTCCAACTCTCAACATTCCGGAAGCTGTGGAGAGAACTCCTCCCCTACGTCATTGTGTCAAAGCCAGCTTCTGACCTTTGCTGGGTTTGCCAGAAGAACAACAACCTGATTGTCAAGCAGGTAAATATATTCCCATATCTTACCCATTTTTCATGATGTATTCTTAACTCAAATAATTTACAATATCTTCAAATGTTTATCTACTTTGTTTTGTTTTGTTCGATTTTTCATGGTTACTATAGGTGAACGTTCCAGATGGGGATAAGACTGAAACTCTTAAACACCAACTAGACCACCTTGCTGCTGCCAAATGTGAACGGGACTATTACAATGCAGCATGTCAAGCCTCCAAGAACGTTGCTAAGGAGCTGGGGATTACTAGACTGGGCCGGTCCAAAAAACAACCTGTATCCTTTCATTATAGTTTTGATTTTGCACAACAGGTTCACTATCCATACAACCCCCATCAGCCAGGCCCAATTTACTTCAAGACACCCCGAAAATGTCATCTCTTTGGTGTAGTTGCTGAAGGGCTTCCAGCCCAAGTGAATTACCTGGCTGATGAGGGTGTGTGTTGTGGAAAGGGGGCAAATGTGGTAATCAGCTACATTCATCACTTCTTTGACACTTATGGGGTAGGGGAGCAGCATGTCCATCTGAATGCTGATAATTGTTCTGGACAAAATAAAAATAATCTGATGCTGCAGTATCTTTCATGGCGGGTGTTCAACAGGCTTCATAAGTCAGTTACAATTTCATTTCTCATGGTTGGGCATACAAAGTTTGCACCTGATTGGTGTTTTGGTCTAATGAAGAGGAAATATCGAAGAACACATGTATCTTCTCTCCAAGAAATAGCAGACGTGGTCTCTGCATCAACCCAGCAAGGAATCAACATTCCTCAGTTGGTTGGAGATGAATCCGGCGAGGTGTATGTACCGGTGTATGACTGGGCTAGCCATCTGTCTTCCTCATACCGTCGCTTCCCTGGAATCAAGTCATACCAGCACTTCAGAGTCTCTGAGGAGAATCCTGGTGTGATTTGTTTTCGGGAAAGTGCTGGTAGTGAAGAGCAGTCATTTGACTTTTCCAGATCAGTGCCACCTGCAACCCTTCCTGAGAATATCCAGCCAGCTGGCCTTGATGCGTGTCGCAAAAAATATCTATACGAGAACATCCGTGAATTCTGCACAGATGAGACTAAAGATTTGGTGTGTCCTCCTCCTTAGATTCAAAATCGTTTGTACATGTAGTTAATTAGTACTAAACTATAATGTTGTGCATTACATTATAATAGTATATCTTATGCATGTAATAATCATTTTCCAACAATAGATCAAGTCTTATGATCAATGATTTGAAAATCTGCTTTCCTTACAATTCAACATTACTGTCAGTTAAACTCTGCCAGTAAAGTTTTGTCTTTGTATTAACGGTGCACTATTCTTATTTATCTTTCTCTGTTTTTGTCATCCTTCCTGCAGGTTATAGACGGGAGCCGGCACTACCACTGAACTCAAGTAAACGGAGCCATCAGCCATCATTTTTCATTTAAAAATCATTGCATTTTTGAAAATCTGTGATTGGAGCATGTCACGAAAAGCGAAAAACTATGAATATTATATCGACCATAGTTTAACTTTGCGGTTGCGACTTGATGGTCACTGTACTAGAGGTATTAATCATACCGGGGGGGGGGGGGGGGGGGGGGGGAGGATCAAATAAATAAATATGGTTTGTATTTCGGTAATTTTTTAAAAAGTATTTTAGTTTTCCTATAAATATTTGTTTATTTCATTTGTATCAGTCTGTATTAATTGGTAATAATTGATTAAACAAAATATGTGCTATTTTATCCACAGGCCTGTGTTCTTACCAAAGAAATTTATTTACCAAAGAAATTCATTTACCAAATAAATTCATTTGCAAGGCCTTTTATGCAAATACAAATTATTCATGCATGTATGTCCTGTAATGTATTGTACATTACATTATTATGTTATCACTTGCTATTGTTTTCTTTAATGGAAAGTAATTATTGAACTACATGTGAAAATCTCTGTAGTTATTTATTGTTGATAATGAATAAGAGATCCAAGAAAGAAACAAAAATATTTGGGGTAGGTTTGAAAATACAATAAACATATTCAATTTCTTTTGTATTTCATTGTTTTATTTGTTAATTAATTTATTAATTAATATCTTTCATCTTGGAACTGAATATGTATTTTTTATACCTACCAAAATAATGCAATAACAAGGCAAAAGAATAGTTTTCTTCATGTAAATAAAGATGTTATTTCATTCATTACTGTTTTTTCTATGTACCATTTTGTAGACTATTTTCTTATGTTTTTCATTGTTTTTTGTTGCTTTATAACTTAAATAAACAATGATAAAGGAAATTCATGTTCTCAGGAAATATTCATTTAGGTGTAAATAAGTGCTGTGTGAAATTTGAGAAAGATGTGATAGGGGGTTGATGCTGTTGCTAAGGAGTTTGTGGAAGAATGTAAAATGATATGCGTGTTTCGAACAAGTCTGAATTTCAAATGTGAATATCTCAGTTGTTTATTACGGAACCTCCTTAATCTTGATTAGTCATAACTTTGTCATATTTTGTTCAATCTGTATGAGTTTGGTATCAAATTAAAGAGGAGAAAATTCTCTATCAGAATGCATAATTATCTCAATTTTGATTTTGGGCGACAAGTGCCTGGTTTTGCCAGAGCCGGTCACATATGTTGGAGGTTAAATGTCGAGATAACAAATTAAGAGGAGGAGGAGCTGGAATATACATCCGTCCTTCCTACGAATACGTAGTGCTAGATTACGATGTTTCTCATGCCGAATCTATTTGGTTAGAAGTTGATACATGTGAAAGTCAGAAAACGGTTGTTGGGGTAGTTTATAGAAAGCCCAATACAGATATAACAGTTTTCCAAGATAGTATTTTGGGTGTACTTGAGAATATTAAAGTGGACAAGCATAAATGTATTTTGTTAGGTGATTTCAATATAAATGCATTATGTACAGATCAAAGAGTACAGGAATTTGGAACAGCTATGCAATGTTTAGGCTTAGCTCAGATGATAGAATCCGCAACCAGAGTGGCAAATGGTACTGCGTCATTATTAGATCATATTTATACAAACCTAAACATGTTTGAGACTCATTCAGGGACAGTAGAAAGTGATTTATCAGATCACTTTCCAGTGTTTACATTTTTCTAAGAGTTCTTTACAAAAAGACAATCCACGGGAATGTTTAGATGTTACAAAAAGTATGACCTTCAGAAATTCAACCATGATCTTGCAAACCTCAACTGTTCAAACATATATGACTGTGATGATGTAAATATGGCATACTATGCTTTTTGCACTTCCGTTACTGAACTCTGTAATAAACATGCCACTTTTATCAAAAAGAATCAACCCCAAAATAAAGTAAATGGTAAAAAGCCATGGATCACATATGCAATTATGAAATCTATAAAAGAGAAACACAAATTATATTCAAAAGTACTTAAATCAAACTATGGAGAAGAAAACGTCAAAAGAAATATAGAAATGTTTTGACCACTGTTCTGAAAAATGCTAAAAGGAATTACTATATTACTTTACTGAATGATAATAAGAGCAACACCAGCAAAACATGGTAAATCATTAATGAAGTATTGGTGGGGGGGGGGGGGTGGGGGCAAAAGTGCATCAATAAATCAAGTAAGTAAATTAATTAAACAAGTGGATGGGCAACATGAAGAGATTACTTGTAAAACAAATATTGCGAATGAATTTAATAATTTATTTGTGACTGTCGGACCAAAACTATCTAGCAAAATTCCACAGCGAAATAAAGAATTCTTAAACCATTTGGGGACATCAACTGAGCAATCTTTCTTTTGGAAACCAGTCACGCACACAGAAGTTTTAAACCACTTGCAATCTTAAGACCAAAAAAAAAGCAAGTGGTCATGATAATATTCCAGCAAGATTACTAAAAGATGGTGCATTTCATGTGTCCAAAGTGTTAATGTATATTTTCAATCTTCCATTAGAAACAGGAACATTTCCTGGTGAGTTGAACATTGCGAAAGTGACACCGCTATATAAGAAGGGATCTAAATACGAATGTGGAAATTATAGACCGATATCTGTTTTACCTGTTATATGTAAGATATTTGAAAAGATTGTAAATATAAGACTGCTACCTTTTTTTGAAACAAAAAAGATTTTGTATCAGCATTAGTATGGTTTTTAGAAAGAAGTACATTACGAAGCTCTCAGTGATTAATTTGATGATGGGCAATGTACACTTGGAATATTCATTGATTTCAAAAAAGCTTTTGATACAATTGATCACAGTATTTTGTTACATAATCTGTCACATTATTGTATACGAGGTTTGCCTTTGCAATGGTTCCATAGTTACTTTCAAAATCGATTCCAATTTGTTAAAATCGGGGATACACTATCAGACAAGAGGCAAATCAAATGCGGAGTTCCGCAGGGGTCTGTTTTAGGCCCTACTCTATTTTTGATTTATATAAATGATTTACCACTAGTCAAAGACTTTTTCAACTTTAGTCTATTTGCCGATGATTCAAATCTATTTCATACGTTTCCATGTGCATGAAATTAATGCAAATTTACATCTGGTTCAAGAATGGTGTTTTGCAAATAGACTTACAATCAACTCCGCGAAAACAAATTTCATGCTTCTAAGCAGTCGAAGGATGAGGCCCTTTTTAAGAGGAAGACTTGAAATATTTGAGAAGGATATACGAGAGGTTGATGTTGCTACTTTTGTTGGTATACATATTGATAAACACTTGACTTGGAAACCCCATATTCAACAGGTAAATAGCAGTATAAGGAAAAAAGTCGGAATCTTGTTTAGGCTAAAGCTATACAAGCTATACAACCGCATATTACATACGGTATTGAAGTATGGGGGAGCACTTATAAAACAAACCTTCAATGTATACTCTATACACAAAAGATGGCAATGCGTGCTATTACCTTTAGTTTTTTCAGATCTCACTCGAGACCATTATTCCAATCTATGGGAATCTTAAATGTGTTTGAGTTACATCATCTAGCAGTAGCAACTTTCATGTTTGATTTGGTGCATAGAAACTTACCTCACTCCCTTGTTGATTATTGCGACATCATACAACACAGTTATTCAACGAGACAAAGGGTGGGAGGACAGTTGCACCTTCCACATTTTAAAACGACTCAGGGTAAATTTTCAATGTCATTTTTAGGTAGGAATTGTTGGAATATACTCCATTGTGGTATAAGACTAGAAAATACAAGAACAGGTTTTCGCAATGCTGTAATGCAGTTGTTGTTAAATGATACGTAATCATTATTGTAAAAAGATATTGTATCTTAGTTAGCACTTAATATATTGTAACGAAATTGGGTTTAATTTCGTAGAAAAGCTTAAGTTTTCGTATAGAAATAATCGTTTTGGCCGATTACCGTATTGAAATAACATTTTATCAAAATGTGAGATCGATCATGTTACGTTTCTGGGAAAAGAGGATGTTTTAGTTACACTTTAGTCTGTAACTTTTGTTTTTGTTATATTTGCTTTATATGATTGTTACCAAGTTATTTAGCATTTTATGCCAATTAATCTGGTAGGTCATTTGCCTAGGTCAAAGCAAGGAAAGTTAGGAAAATATGAGTTGATTATTGCATGTGTATTTAATTAACCACTTTTTCTTGTACATGTGATTGCATATGTTATGGTGTATTTGCTGAATAAAATGTCTATGGCTGAGTCATTCACTGTATGCCAAGTCAGCGCTCACCGAGCCTGATAGTACGGTGGCTGATACTTCAGGCTGGCTTGGTGTGCGGGCCAAATGATTCAAATGATGGTTATGCACAGTCATTCCAAATATTGATTTGGAAGATTTCGAGAAGAACTTGTTCAATCGCCTAGTGATTGATTTCTTGGCTTTTGCCTGGCTGTCTTAGCACCTCATCGCAGGGAAGCTGGTGGATGATAATCTACTAATACTAGGTCTGGACATGGTCGTGCGGTACTGAAGTCTTCTGGACATGGTCGTGCGGTGCTGCGTACTTCTGGACATGGTCGTGCGGTACTGAAGTCTTCTGGACATGGTCATGCGGTACTGAAGTCTTCTGGACATGGTCGTGCGGTGCTGCGTACTTCTGAAGAGTAAACTAGCAGAAATAGCACAGTAGTGACGGTCTGCAGAGAAAGCAAGGTTTGGAGAGAAAGCAGGTTCGACAAGGTGGTATATTTCCGCCAAACGTACCACGTCTTCAGCTCGGGCTATCCTGACCGAAACCGCAGCTGGAGGAAGCAAGCGTCGATTTCGTTACAATATATAGTATTAGACTGATATAATTTTAGTTAGCTTCGTAAATTAGTGTTTTTTTTGGGTATTTTTACATTGTTTAATGTGATAACTATTCTTTATATTAGTTATAATCACATGCTGATATATATCGAATGATAACTTGCATTTTCATAAGCAAATCTTAAACCTGGGGCCGGACCTGACTAGCACTTGTTCTATTTTCTGGTTCCATTTTAGCATTTTTTCCCTTGTTTTTGCCATGATCTAATTATATAATGTTTTCCTGTTAATATTGTAAATTTTATAATGTACTGTATCTTGTTATTGGTAAATAAATACAATCAATCAATCAAATATCAAGCTGGTTTTAAAAGAAAGAGAATAATCAAATAAACAGATCAATGAAAGTTTCAGCAAAATCCGATGGGAAAGAAAGTTATGAATTCTTGAAGTTGTAATCAATCACACAAAAATTGGCAACTCCGCGACGTATCTTACGAGGTTCTCTCCCATTTGCCTTGTACTGAAAAGAAATCATAGATTCTTAATTTTTTTCTAAATATAATGTTAATTTCTATTCAATACAATTTAACAACATGGTTTATCAATAATCCAAAACATGTTTTGGACATTTGGTGATAAGCAGGAACCTACGCAATGATATATCAATTTCTTTTTTGGAAGGTAACCAGACCTGACAATTAAAGGGTGATGTTTAAAAAAACCCAGCAAATTTTCTACACAGTGCCAGTCTTCTGCCTTCTAGAATGGATACATTGCATACTTGACATGCATTGAAATGATGTTTTACAATAATTTTGCGAACTCCACGTTGTATTCCCTAGATATTATTCTTTTGTTCTCACGTAAGACTGCTACGATCGAAACACTAGAGCACAATTTTCATATATTCGTCGTAAACTACCTCGACTTTGGGGGCTAATAAAAAAAACCCCAACCTATCTAATACAACTTGTAAAACCATAAATAATTTGAGGAGTGGATGATAAACAGTAAAAATAAATGTATGTTGATACCTGGAAACCCGTTGAAAAATCACCATGGGAACAAATATTACACCATGATTTTATGAATCGATTATATGACAAACAAGGTTATTTTGCTGTATTTTGATGAAAAAAAGATAATGGCAAATTATATAGGCCTATGTTTGCAACAAGCTTGATTTACTGGATCTAGAGATACGTTGACAACCCAAGTTTTCATTTGACACCTGTACAGGAAAAAAATGACTATGCATAACATGAGAAGAGGTGAAGAACGTACCCACGCGTGAAAAAGATCAATTTTAGGTCATGAAATAGCTGCGCCCAGCTAATGCCAGGGGTGCGCATACGTGACATAGGGCATGCATATTATGCCTATGGGGCCTCTTCATCGATCTTTACCTTTGTTTGGCCTCTTGACCAGTGCCCTTGACGCTCAAATACTACCCTCTCTCGTCCGTGGCGCAAGTCCTGAAAGAATTGTTGATTAGAAATGGCTATAACATTGGTTATAAAATGAGTGTCGGTTAAATATGACTTTTAATCTTGCGTGGGTTAAAAATATTGTTGATTAAAATTATTGTTTTTGATCTTGTTGATTACTTTGTAACCAACATTGATTAAAACAGTGTTATGATCGTGCTAACGGTCGAGACACGCGGATGTTTTTGTTGGTTAAAGTTTTTTTATCAAATTTGATTAAAATACCGATCTCGTGACCGAACATCGCATGCGCATATGGCTTTGGAACAAAATTGCTGTGCACGGTAGCGAGGCGACGCCGCGCCGGTGATATGTCTCTGTGTTCAACGGATGTCCATATGTCGTGGACAGGGCAATACGACAAAAACTGAAATTAGAACAGTTTTTGAAAAAAAAAAAGTATCAATGTAGGCGTAGGCGTAGCGGTGGGCCTGGATTTGTCAGGTCTAGGCCAGGTCTGAGCAGTTCGAACTTCCCAAACCGCTTATAAGTTAGAAGCAAGATCACACTGTAGATCTATTTCTTTATGAGACGGATTAGGCCAGACAATCACAGATACTGAAAAGAGTTCACCAAATAAAACTAACCAACAAATTGTTAAACATTTAACCAACAATTTATTTACGTTTAATCAACACCAAATTTACTGCAATAAATCAATATACCTACCTACTTTGCTAGTCTCCCGACTACGCAAGCCAGTCGAGCATTTAAACACAAAAAGTCACATATATAGTGCGCATCCCCCCCCCCCCCCGGTTTCCTTAGTGTCCTCTCCTCCTGCACGGACCCGCATGAATGCCCACGGCCATGCATCTTCCTCTTTTCTGCTCGTAACCATCGAGTATAGAAAAGTATCTTTAAAATTCGGGTTTTTACCTCTATTTTGGCGCGATAAGCGATTATTTTCGTACATTATTACCTTTGTGATATTTTTACTGTCATCATTTTTAGTCACATTTTCATTTTATGGAGAAAATTACTTCCCATTTCATAAGGCATTTCTTCCTTGTTTGTGGCCAGCCCCACGAAGGCTCTTTCGTGTGTGTTGGTATTGTTGTGCTCCTATTCCGTTGTGTTTGTTTCGGTGCTTGTAGTGCGTATCCCTGTTGTCTGGTTTATTTCTTGTTTTATCCATACAGGAAGCTATGAGTTTTTCGGAGGAAGAAGGAAATTTGAGGTCATGGGAACCTCATTCTTCCGATCCGTCTCACTACGATTGTATCCGGGGGTATGCGGGTCGCTGCAGGTAAGTTGCCCAGTGCTGGCTCTGAAAAATCGTCTGGCCTACCTCACAGTGCTAACGAGGCCGAGGTTTTTGGACAGGCGCTTAGTGGCTTAGGTATCTTAAACCTAAACCCCGGTCGAAGCGACCAGAAAGGGGGGGGGGGGGGGGGAGTTCTTCCTGATTGAACCAACGATACTTGTGAAGGCTCGCGCTAATAAAAGCCAGAGCACGGGCACCGCACAGCATACTGGTCTGGGTATTTCACACCCTAACTCCCCCTGGGGGGACGAGCGCTTCCCGGTTGAATCAACCACAAGGAAAGGCTCGTACCAGTACCGTGGGGCGAGTTTCGGTCACCCACCAGCCCTTGCTGCATGGGTGCGTGACTATTGGTGCTTCGCCCGAGTTGTCGCCCGCATTTTGTGCAGCCCATCCCTCAACTGAAGCCGCTGACCTCTCAGTTAGTGGGTGCGTGACTACAGGGTCAAACCCAAAGCGCCCTTCGCTAGCTACTGGCAGAGCTCCGATACCGGGGGTCCTTCCCCTATCGGTAGCCGGGGACCAGTGTATGAAGGTGTTGACTCCAGTTTCCAATTTCGAATCGGGAAGCTGCCCGAAGTCTGTCAAGCGCCCCAAGAAGCGGGAAGCGGCTCTAGCTTCTATTGAGCCCAGTAAGAAAAGCCAAAGAAGAAGGTGAAGAAAGGGACTAAGAAAGTCGAGGCTTTGCCCGCTGCTTCTCCTTCAGAGCCTTCAGGTTCTGAGCTACTCAAGCTTATGCCAGTCGTCTTTATTGTTTAGTCTCCCTCAGACTTCATCTTCAGGAATTCCCCATCACTGAAGATTTTATAGGGAGTATGACCGCGTTGCGGCTCAGTCTGCCCGCAAACGCCCTTCTTGGGTCTCGGCCACGCTTTTGCCTTTAGATATGAAGACTACGACGGCATAATCAAAGCCAAGTCTCTCCGGAGATTTTGGCGGTGGGACAGCGCCTTCATATGAACTAGTTTGCTGAGATTCGCCGCATATACTTCTCGATCGGGCAATCGCTGACCTCCAGTGACACCCAGCGATCTATGTCATGCACATGAGTCATCGGGCTCGTTCATTTTATAAAAAGGGGGTTTATTTGCACTTTGAGAGGCGTTGTAGTTACCACCTCAAAACGAACATCTTCAAAATATAGTCCATCACGGCTCTTGACATTTTCATTCGTTTCTTATATCATTCTCTTTTCCCTCTTACTTGTAATTGTATAGCCCTACACGCATCTCACAATCTATCATTGTTAGACGAATTATTTTTCATTGTATACAAATCGAGTTACCCCATGATAGAATGGCACAATCCAATAGACGTGAGTCAGTTCGTGAATAATGTGACAACAAATAAGAGGGCATTTGTGAATGAACAGCAAAAGGCACCAAATTCCCGTCCACCAATCAGAATTATTCTTAGATCACTAGTTAGAGGATGTCATTAGCTACAATTTGGTATGCGAAATGGTTCAATAAATCATCTTGTTCGGAATTCCCACTTGATTGAATGAGGCAATGTAAGGTCAAAGTAGGGGAAAATGCTCTCACTGCCATAGGGAAAGGTCTGAACGTTAAACTCTCTTTTTAAACCAAAATGTGCAATAGTTTCCTCACAAGTAATCTACGGGTTATTAACACTACATAATAGGAAAAAGTGTGAAGATTATTTATCCGGGCGAAATGATGTCAAATATCAATTTGTTTTAAAGCAGTCGTGTGATTTTATGGATAGTGTCACAAACTGAGACAAGTTTTCCCGTGTTATAGGATGCGGTGCGAAGTGCGCTGAACAAATGCATCATAGTTTTTCATGTGGTGCCGTCTAACCCCTTAGATCTGGTTTCAAGAATAAAGATAACCAATGGGCCGGCATTGCCGCTAGGATCCGAGGTGGCATGCGCCTTGAGGCATTCCAAAGCTCTCTTTCCAATCTCAGAGCTAGAGCTGACGAGTTAAATATCACCGAAGGAGATAAACTCGTGATCAATGACATACTGCTCAACCTTGCTGGCTTGCAGTGGCCTCAAATCTCTGATGCGGCCGCTGGGGTCACGTACCGCCGCACGTCTTTGGCCCTTGCCGCCCTTGGGGTAAAGGAGCGGGACATGCCGTCGCTCATCCAGAACATCCCCTCCCGGGGGTCCTTTCTTTTTGGTGGCCAGTTCGCCACAGTGTTCTAAAATGAAAATAACGCACGGAAACAAGCAGCCGAGTTGGCTAAGCAGTTCTGTGAACCCCGACAACCGTCACCGGTTTCTCTCCGATCCAGGGTCACTGTTCCCGGTTCGGGACAACAGTCCGTCGGGTGACTGTCACTCTTCCTGCGCCTACCACTACTCCTCGCAGAGGAGGTGGAGGTGGCAGAGCTGCCACAAGAAGACACGTGGCTCTAATAGAGGCTACTCGAGGTCTTGTCCGCAAGCTAAGTCTAGCATTTGACGGGCTTCCATGGTCGGTGGTCAACTTCAACACTTCCTCCCAGCCTCTCCATAGGGCGAGATAGCTTCTTTATAGATCCCTGTGCCCCACTTCTGGGAGGCGCCATCAGAATTCGACCACCCCCACGTAAGCCCCGGCTCGTCATTACGCCGCCACAGAGATCACGTCTCTGCTGGAAAAAGGGGAATGGATAGAGGACCATCCACATCTTTGTCTCTTTTCTACTTTCGTTATCCGCAAGCGCTCGGGGAAACTTTGTATGTTTATCAATATGAAGAGGATCAACAAATTCATACCTCCCGTTCATTTTCGAACGGAGACTCTCGCCTCAATTCTTCCTTTAATCAGGAGAAACGACTACGCGGTATCTCTGGAATTAAAGGACGCGTATTTCCATATCCCCATCCAGCTTACGTCAAAGGATCTTCTGGGGTTCTCCTTTTCAGTCCGAAACCTTTCGGTTTCGAACCATTCCTTTCGGACTACGGCCGGCTCCTCGGGTCTTCACTTGTGTAGTAGCGACCTTGGCTGCCTCACTCAGGAGTTGCGGTCTTCGTCTCTTTTGTTACCTAGACGACTGTCTACTGCTAGCAGAGTCGGAAGATCTGCTCTCAGATCAGGTACGCCGCATACTTGTTCCTGGGGGCGGAGATAGATATCCCGAACCAGTTAGCGCGGCCCAGTCAAGACAGAATTCATCTCGGCCGCCAATCGGCTACTCATAGCCAGGAGGGTCAAGGCCAGACAATGGCTCCAATTCTTAGGTTATCTAACTAGTCTAATGGATGTTGTTGTAGCCTACAGGTTCTTCATGAGGCCTTTTCAGAGACATCTCCAATCGTTCAGACCGTGCAGGGATCCCCTCTCGACTTGGATTTCAATCAAATCAAATCACATCAAATCCCTGCTTACACACTGGACAGTGTCTTCCTTGTGTGGGGCAAGCCACTCAGCACGGTCTCGAGGGATTGGTCTCGGTTGCTCCGTCGGTCAGTGCTTATCCTCACGGACAACGTAACGGTTGCATCTTACATCAATCTGCAGGGAGGCACTCGCTCTGCTACTGTGAATGCCCTAGCCGCACGGATGCGGAGGTGGTGTCGACACAGTCATGTCAATCACTCCTGTTGCCTCCTTCATCCCCGGGCAGGAAAATCCCATTGCGGACTTTCTGTCCAGGGGTAGGCGCCTCCCTTCGGAGTGGAGGCTTCATCCAGAGGGTTTTTTCCCCTTATTCTCAGTCGTTTGGGGTCCTCTGGGAGTCAATCTATTCGCTCCAGCTCTAAACCATCAGCTCCCGAGATATTGTTCTCGGGTTCACGAACAGAAGGCTTTGGCGTTGGACGCCTTTTCCCTCAGTTTGAAGAATCTTCAGGGATTTGCCTTCCCTCCCTTTCCCTTGAATCCACGGGTCTTGCAGAAGATCAGGGAGGATCGAGCTTGGGTTATCTTGGTAGCCCCCCACTGGCCAGGCT
The DNA here is from genome assembly GCA_025617745.1 of Heliocidaris erythrogramma. Classification (NCBI taxonomy): domain Eukaryota; kingdom Metazoa; phylum Echinodermata; class Echinoidea; order Camarodonta; family Echinometridae; genus Heliocidaris; species Heliocidaris erythrogramma. The sequence goes on along the minus strand of CM046864.1, from coordinate 46,300,141 downwards.
GCCTTGTTTTCCGGAGCTGACGAGTCTCTTGGTGGGTCAGCCACTTCCTCTCTCGTTAAGATCAGATCTGGTATCCCAACCCCTCTCGGGGATTCTATACCACAGACCTGCGTCTGTTTACTATGTGTGAGATCTAGAGATCTAGAGATCTAGTCTGATCTAGATTGTTGAAATTATAGTGCAAACTTTCAGTTTCAGATATACTTTGCAGACCTAGCATGTAGATTAAGACTATGTAGTTTCTATATGCATGAAGGTCCATGTGTTCATCACGGGGTGTAATGTTGGGAAGGTATAGGGCCTATATAGTTTCATACGATATAAAGTACCTTACCTTGATGACATGTGCCCCATAACACAAAGGTTTGCAATCAATCGCGAAGTGTCAATAGCCAATCTAGATTATTGTCTCGTGAACATCTTGTTCAAAATGATGACCCCTATATCCCAATCGAAACGGTTGTTCCAAATCTGCGATTGATTGCAAACCTTTGTGTTAAGGTCACCGATCTCCACGTAAATTTTACGTGGACTTCAGTAGTTGCCTTCTAACCATACCAGATACGTCGGAACATGCTATTTGATGGTTTGTAATAACCAAAATAGGCGTGAAATATAACTCCTGATATTATGAACTGTTTAGAACGGAGCAGCCACCCATGAATCTTTAACTATAGGATAACATTTCGTGAGAACATTCTGCCTAAACTGTGACTTGAATCCAGTAAACTCTTCTTGATTTCTGCAGACAAACCAGATGAAGCAAGAGTATATTACAAACATTGCTTAGGGAAAGTCTCTTGTAATAAACATGAAGAATACCACCAAACCTGTGCTAGACCCCACCACCGTGTTTCTGGGATTTCAACTAGACAAATATTGGACGACACTAAACATAAGCCATAGTTTACATCCCATGTTTGCAGATGATCCCTACAATTGCAAATTGAGGGTACAACTGAGGGTGTAAATGAGGGTGTAAATGGTGATATGGTATAAATGTTGATATCAGTCACTTATACCAGATCATCATCAGTACATGCATCACTATGAATAAGTGTGGACTAAAACCCTGGATTACATAATTGTTTCGAGTATATTATTTACAATATTAATGTGACTATAACTGACCGAAGTCCCCTGTTTGTTCCAATGTTAGACCAAAGAGAGCAACTTGGAGTTCACCTTTCGTTTTTGACCAGTAGAAATGTTAAACAAATTTGGTCGAAGATCAATCATTGCCATTCATTTGTGCCATATATAAAACATGCTTGACCTCTCACTCTGTGATCAAGATGCATCAGAGTTTGACTTAAGTTTAACTGGCTGATTATGAGTTTTAAAGCTAAATACACCACCACGAGTTTCGGAATCGAAACCTTCATATGCATATTAAATGCAGTATTTACTGTCAAGTTCGAATCTGACCGTGAACTGATCCCATTGTGACTGATATAAACTGTAATTTTGAATGAATGATATCATCATAGATTGATTCTGCATTATTATCCACAATTTAGTCAGACATAATTCCAAATACAAAAATTATCCTCTAAGCCTTGACAATGAACTAAAAATGGCAGATACGCTGTATTTGAATTTGACAGTTTTGACACAGGGGTAAGATTGAACTTTGACCTGACCTTCAGTTTGTGAACTCGACTTAAACTGAAAATATAACATCAAGGCATTCGGCACCACATGCCCGTCAAAGTCAAATCATATCTACACAAAGCACTATCCATAATATCAAGTTCAACTTGAATTGACCCTTTATGATCAATAAATGAAAACTATCTCAGAGGTTAGTTCTACACACCCAAATCTTCTTCATTTAAACATTAGACATCTATAACAGTTTAAAGTATAACATAATGCATAGTCATCTACACATATAACAAATAATAATAATAATAATAATAATAATAATAATAATACATTTATAAAGCGCAGTAACTATCCAACAATTTGTATATATTCTACTGCGCTGCATGAGCTCCTAATAGATATGCTTTGAGTTTTGATTTAAACATATTCACAGATAGGGATTTCCTGACTTCCAATGGCAAGTTATTCCAGAGTTTAGGGGCTGCACAAGCAAATGAACGATCCCCAGTATTTCTTTGACCTTTGCGACCTAAACGAGACCTTAAATTGCGTTAAAAATGAATTCTACGTCCCTCGAAACCCCTATATACAATGCATCATACACTAGTGTGTGACATGTTCAAAATTTGAGTTTCAATATGGCTACCAGGCGCCTTTTTGGATTTATGCAAATTAGGATGAAAATAACTCAAGGTTGCCCTTTGGGCAACAAAGCTGAAATTGTTCTAACACCACATAAGATCGCAAATCAACAAAAAAAAACCTCCAGTGTACGCAACTTTTCTAGGTTCGCTATTGACTACATAAGAGTGTCAAATGGACTACACTCTAAAAAATGAAGTGCTATTTTTAGCACCTCAAGATTTTGAGGCAGCACCTGTAAGGGCACGCATAGGGACTGCACAAATTGTGCTAAAGTAGCACTTGTGCAAGTGCTATAATTCAACACCAGTCCAAGTGCTACTTTAACACTATAAGTGTAAGCCTTTTTACACTTCTGGTGCTATTAGACGCATGCAGCTCGCAAAAACCACACTTCTAGTGCATTAAATAACCTATTTTAGAGCCCCTAAAACGGCACTACTAGTGCTAACACTTTTGCACCCAATATAGTGCTAAAGAACACACACAAACAATATGCACAAAATTACACCTGTAGTGCTGAAAACTCACCCTTCTATAGTCTGTTAAACAGCCCTACACTAATGTCTAGATTTTATTTTTAGATGATGTGGACTAAAACCATGGCATGTGGGTTTAATCATCTGAGAATTACTTCAGACCAAGAAGTGGCAATATCGGAGAAAATCTTTTAAAGGGAGCGACAAGTCGCAATCTATGGGCGTTTTTACAGTTGGCTGCTCCTTTCTCTGGATCAAAGTTCAAAGCGACTTCAATTTATCGTGCGCAGCTAATAAAAGTTCGCACATTGACCCAAATTTGAGTAAACAAGATCACGCGTTCTTTATTCCAGTATTTGAATCTCATTGGTCGGTTGCCTATGGAGGGATTCGAGTTAACGATCGGGCCAGGAATCCGGCAATAACATTCCTTCGGTAGCGAACGATTGGACCTGATTGTATCCGAATTTCCCCGAGTCAGGCCAACTGATCAGGCCTATGGATTACGACTTGCCACTCCCTTTAATTGTTCCATTTCGGCAATCCACAATCGTGACGAAAAAAAGCACACACACCGCCTTCCAAACTTCCCAGGCCCGGCCGGCGCGGTCGATCGCACCCCATGCCTGGTTGACCCCGCATGATCAACAATTTTCATGTCAACGACAACGCGAACCGTAGACGGTTGGCCACAGCACACATGCTGAAACATGGCATTTCCACTTCATTGCTTTTCATCATGTTTCATATCCAGCACCAATGTAAATATCATATTATTTAATACCTTTATTCGCATAAATTTACAGACGTTCTAAATTTAATGTCTTAAATTTTTACTTACCACGCCATGCCTGTGCAGCAGATGATGGCTCTTGCACTACAGCTGCGTAATAAGCGATTTCGTAATTGGCTCATGAGCAACTTTTCGCAAATGACCTTTCCCTTTGTTCATTTGGATAGGCATCTTTTCAAAGAAAGATAATACGTAAGCTTGCCGACATAGCAACCTACAGAATTCAAACTCTATGAAAGAAAGACATCGTAGACCAGGTGACTAGAATAGCACGTCAATGAACACTTGGGAAAGCGCATTGTTTGCAAGTTGGCTATCATTTGGCAGACTGTCAAATACCAACCATCAATGAACACTTTGTTGCTTTTCAGTGGATTTAATGAAAAGTATAATTAAATGAATATATGAATAATCATTACACAGTCGATGCTTATCTCAGTGAATTTTAAACGAACATGCCAGTTTATGTCAAATGACCTTTATCTGCTCATGCGCAAATCCTAATTACGAAATCGCTTATTAGCACAGAATTGTGCAGGTGCTAAAATCACGGGACGTTGGTCAGCACTTGAAGTGTAAAACGAGCGTCCTAACATTCAGCACTTACTTTTAGCACTCAGTTTTCTGCACCTTATCATCTCCCAGACGCAAATGGCACGTGAGGTGTTAGAAATAGCATGTCAAGTGCAAACTTCCAATTAGCACTCGTTTTTCAGCACTTCACTTTTTAGAGTGTATATACAGTGCGTCCTAGTAGAATAAAAACACGAAACGCTTAAACAGAGGGTTATTGTCGTCGAGCTATGTGCCATGTGACTATGATTATCTAATTTCCATAAATTAGAAGTAACATGCCTTCAAATGATAACTTGATGTCATCCATCCGTAATGCCTTAACAAGCCCCATAGTTTTTTTTTAATGACATGTAAAAGACAAAATGTTCCAGATTTTTGTGAAACCATGAGAACATTCGGATCACATGGGAACATGACCTGAAAGAAACATACATTGAGAATGTCGTTTTTTTATCTGCTTATTTTAATATTGAGGGCCTGTGAATACTCACATCATAAAATCAACGCTAGTCATGTACATGTCAAGACATGTCAATTTTGTCCTCCTATGTTTGCTGCTGATCGGAGTATTCAGCATTTCACCCTTGCATTAGGCCCCGGCAGGTCCCCGGCAGATGTGGCTAGCAGCCGTGATCATTATCAGTAACATTAGCTGCGATCATCTTCGTTAACTTTGAAAAAATAAAAGTTCAATCCTGCACCCCGTTACACCCCCCCCCCCCCAAAAAAAAACACAAAACAAAACAAACAACAAAAAACACACAAACAAAACAAAACAAAAAAACAAAACGAAACAAACAAAAACATCCCCAAACCCCAAAGCATGGTCTTAATATTTTACCCGACACCACAAAACGACCAATAATTCGGAAATTTGGGTTTTGACACCACTCAAAAAAGGCCGATAGGCGGGAGTTGTACACCTGCCTAGTAGATTCTCTACAGCTAGACATAACAAATTCTGCGGCTCTCTCAGTAAGAGACTTGCAGAAGAAATCCACAGTCATGATGTTACATGGCTTTTCAACATGCACCTAGACATCAATTTTTGAGACATCTAAGAAATATACTGTGTTCAGGGATTTTTCGTTCTCGATAATAGAGATATATGTCAGTATCATCCATTGGGAATATTTCATATTTTTCTGTCGAGCACCTCTCATCAGCAATACTATTATTTGTAGTATCTGAACAATTAAAAAGGAAATGCATTATCTTATCATAGTGCCAGATGTTTATTCCTAAAACTTAAATGGCTGTGTTATTACTCATTTAGCCGCGGTGACAGATTTTGCCTATTTGGACACCCATATGAGCGTGATGAGTGAGACGTAAAAGTATGGCGGAGAATAACCTATGCTCACGCTATATTATGTTAACTTGATGTACAAGAAATATTATGTAACAGCTTCAGAATCTCAGTAATGATCGCCCTTGGTTCCAACAAAGATCATTAACGGCAATACAATCCAATACTCCAATTGTCCAAGTGTATTACTAAATCCAAGCAAAACTGTGATAGACGTTGAGTGCTATTCATAGGTGATATATGGACATCCTGAACTGTAGCACATCGAGTTATACGATCTAATATATTTTTAGTAATTCAACATTCAATGGTATGCAGTATACCAAACCGTAAGGAATAAACTTGAGATGATCTGAAGTGGCACAGTTCTGAATACATATACTATTCCATATACTATTCTCTTAGTCCTGACAACGAACTAAAAATGACAGATATTTGAATTTGACCTTTGTGACCCAGGGGTAAGATGGAACTTTGACCTGACCTTCACGGTTCGTGAACTCGACTTATTGAAAATATAACATCATCAAGGCATTCTGCACCACATAACCCTCAAAGACAAATCGTATCTAATCAAAGTACTATCCATTATATCGAGTTCATCTTTGACCTTGAACTGACCCCTTCTGACAATGAATAAATGATTTATCTCAGTGATTAGTTATACACACTAAAATTCCCTTCATTTAAACATTAGACATCTATAACAGTTTTAAAAAACAATGTATGTACGGTCATTTAAACAGGTAACAAATTTGACATTTATTTGAACTTTACGACCTAAACGTGACCTTAAATTGCGAAAAGTGCGTTAAAATGAATTCTACGTCCCTCGAAACCCCTATATACTTGCATCAGACACTAAAGTTGGGTTTCAATATGGCTACCAGGCGCCATTTTGGTTTCATGCGAATTATGAAAATTGCTCAAGGTTGCCCTTTGGGCAGCAAAGCTGCAGTTGTTCTAGGACCACATAAGATCACAAATCAACAAAAAAACTTCAGTGTAATCAAATTTTCTAGGTTCATGAAATGTCAAGCCGACTAATAGTTCTCGGAGCTCCCATGTTCACTTATGAATACTTGGTCACATGTTTCTAAAGATTGCGCTTGTTTCATTTAAGGTCATTGTGTATTATCAATCATACACTCTAAAAACTTAAGTGCTGTATTTAGCACTTTTTGAGGGCATGCATAGGGACTGCACTCAGAGTTCTATTGAATGTACACAGCGTGCTATTTCAGCACTTTCACTGGAGCTGGACCGGCTCCTTAAAGGAGAATTAAGCCCTGATTACAAATTTACTTATATTGGAAGGTGTAATATATTCCTACTTATTGGCCTAAATCATTTTCTAATAAGATATCAGAAAAGGGTATAAATAAAAATATTCCAACACCCGGTATCGTCTCCTACTCATTTTCTTGCTGATTTGGAGTTGTACATGAACCATTGAGAAATGTTCCAGTCAGGAAGATATTTTGAATCCAAATCCTAAATTGATTTTCTTCATTACCTAAAATCCCATATGTGACGGAAAATATAAAGTGGGTGTTTACATGTATTATAAAAATTAAATCTTTATAATGATACTTTTAAATTGTCTGGTTTTGCTTAACAAAAATCTATTTTCTTGGGTTTGCCAAACAGAGCAGAACATAATATATGCAGCATGCATTCTGACTTTTCAAGTCCATTATCCGAAAGCAGGTGAATGCATAGTTTGCCGCTATAGATGCTCAGGGAAGAAGCATCCATAAAATTTGAATTAATTTGCTCCGTCCCATACGTCCAGTATCGAGAAAATAGATTTCTATTAAGCGAATATCGATTTTCAACAGAAATATATAAGGAAATCTTCAGTTTAAAAATAAAATTGACATATCTATTCTATATTTTTAATCTCAAATGGGTTTTTAATTTTGAAAAAGGCAATTGAGCATTTGGATTAAGAAAATCTTCTTGTACACATAAACAAAATGGCAGATGTGCTGCTAGCAGACGATACATATTGCTAGCAGATGGTAAATTTTGCTCAGAAAAAATTGATTCGTATCGATCTCGTATATTTTGACGCGAAGCCATATAGTCTAACAAGTAGGAATAAATAACACCTTTGAACATTATCGTCTTTATTTTTGAGCGTAATTCTCCTTTAAATTGCTGGCATTACCGCTAGACTAACTCACATCGTACGATTTAGAGCAGATCATATTGTTACATAGTGAATTTACGACACCACATTGTTCATGTTATCTACTTGACTCCCATGACTAAACTGGATTGCAAGAAGCATTCGTTAATCTATCGGTAACGTCAGCGCCTCTCAAACAGCGGAACCTGGTTCGAGGCTCGCCACGGTCACATTTTTGTTGCTGGTAAATTAGCACACTACAAGTGCTAAAACAGCATTTCAGGTGCAGTCACTATACATGCCCCGAAAAAGTAGCACTTTAGTTTTTACAGTGTAGGATTAACATATTCAACATCTGTTGGTGTCATTCAAGCGATATAAATAAGCCAGTTCGGGGTTAGCGCATGGTACAAATGACCCCAAATATCCACAGATATTTTAGACATGGAGGGTCCCTTTATGTGCACTTCAGAAAAATAACTCTGGGAGTGATAGAGGTGCCTCATGAATAGCTTTTGTTTCCCCCTTTAAAAAGAATACTTCCACCTGGATATCATGGAATGCACCAAAAGTGCATAATTGAATAATCATTACATGACATTCATGAGCACATATCAAATATTAGTGTCAGTGGGTTTTAGAATTTGGTACAGATGACCTTTATCTGCTCATGCTCAGATTGCATCTCCGAAGTGGCTTATTGTATCCAATTGCACTGGCTTACATGAAATTCACAGAGATTTTGGTCAGAAGCAAAGACTTTGACAGGGTTAAGACAGCTACTCTCACATACTTCCGTAGTACATTCGACAGGCGTAAATTGCTGTTCGAAAAAAGTGCTAAAAAAGAAACGTTCGCCATAGGTAGGCCTTTAACACATGAAAAGATGTCTTTTGAATTAATTGAATTCAAGTTTTTATTATTATTTCATCGCAACCAACGGCTGAATTGCGAATGATTTACAACATTGATCATACAAATAACGAAAACTTACACACTTGAAAGTTATCATAAATACATAACATGAATATAATGAATAGATTTAAATATATTTTTTTAATATCATATTAAAGTATCATAAAGAAGAAATTATTATCATCATTGAATAGGCCTCTATGTAGTTAATAAATCAATTGTTTCTCCGTCTTTTCTTTTTAATTGTTGAACAAGAATGCCTTCAGATGCACATGTTCATTAACATTTGAATGGCTACTTGCTCCATTTTGATGAATGTGCCCATCTAAGCATGAACATTCCAAACTTGATATTAATTGATGTTGGTAGAGTATTATTCTTCTTTAATTTGATATATGTTTTATAATATTCATGTCACGGGTGATATGAAACTTTTGAACAATTAAGAGTGTTAGAAATAGCATGTCAAGTGCAAACTTCCAATTAGCACTCGTTTTTCAGCACTTCACTTTTTAGAGTGTATATACAGTGCGTCCTAGTAGAATAAAAACACGAAACGCTTAAACAGAGGGTTATTGTCGTCGAGCTATGTGCCATGTGACTATGATTATCTAATTTCCATAAATTAGAAGTAACATGCCTTCAAATGATAACTTGATGTCATCCATCCGTAATGCCTTAACAAGCCCCATAGTTTTTTTTTAATGACATGTAAAAGACAAAATGTTCCAGATTTTTGTGAAACCATGAGAACATTCGGATCACATGGGAACATGACCTGAAAGAAACATACATTGAGAATGTCGTTTTTTATCTGCTTATTTTAATATTGAGGGCCTGTGAATACTCACATCATAAAATCAACGCTAGTCATGTACATGTCAAGACATGTCAATTTTGTCCTCCTATGTTTGCTGCTGATCGGAGTATTCAGCATTTCACCCTTGCATTAGGCCCCGGCAGGTCCCCGGGCAGATGTGGCTAGCAGCCGTGATCATTATCAGTAACATTAGCTGCGATCATCTTCGTTAACTTTGAAAAAATAAAAGTTCAATCCTGCACCCCGTTACACCCCCCCCCCCCCCCAAAAAAACACAAAAAAAACAAACAACAAAAAACACACAAACAAAACAAAACAAAAAAACAAAACGAAACAAACAAAAACATCCCCCAAAACCCCAAAGCATGGTCTTAATATTTTACCCGACACCACAAAACGACCAATAATTCGGAAATTTGGGTTTTGACACCACTCAAAAAAGGCCGATAGGCGGGAGTTGTACACCTGCCTAGTAGATTCTCTACAGCTAGACATAACAAATTCTGCGGCTCTCTCAGTAAGAGACTTGCAGAAGAAATCCACAGTCATGATGTTACATGGCTTTTCAACATGCACCTAGACATCAATTTTTGAGACATCTAAGAAATATACTGTGTTCAGGGATTTTTCGTTCTCGATAATAGAGATATATGTCAGTATCATCCATTGGGAATATTTCATATTTTTCTGTCGAGCACCTCTCATCAGCAATACTATTATTTGTAGTATCTGAACAATTAAAAAGGAAATGCATTATCTTATCATAGTGCCAGATGTTTATTCCTAAAACTTAAATGGCTGTGTTATTACTCATTTAGCCGCGGTGACAGATTTTGCCTATTTGGACACCCATATGAGCGTGATGAGTGAGACGTAAAAGTATGGCGGAGAATAACCTATGCTCACGCTATATTATGTTAACTTGATGTACAAGAAATATTATGTAACAGCTTCAGAATCTCAGTAATGATCGCCCTTGGTTCCAACAAAGATCATTAACGGCAATACAATCCAATACTCCAATTGTCCAAGTGTATTACTAAATCCAAGCAAAACTGTGATAGACGTTGAGTGCTATTCATAGGTGATATATGGACATCCTGAACTGTAGCACATCGAGTTATACGATCTAATATATTTTTAGTAATTCAACATTCAATGGTATGCAGTATACCAAACCGTAAGGAATAAACTTGAGATGATCTGAAGTGGCACAGTTCTGAATACATATACTATTCCATATACTATTCTCTTAGTCCTGACAACGAACTAAAAATGACAGATATTTGAATTTGACCTTTGTGACCCAGGGGTAAGATGGAACTTTGACCTGACCTTCACGGTTCGTGAACTCGACTTATTGAAAATATAACATCATCAAGGCATTCTGCACCACATAACCCTCAAAGACAAATCGTATCTAATCAAAGTACTATCCATTATATCGAGTTCATCTTTGACCTTGAACTGACCCCTTCTGACAATGAATAAATGATTTATCTCAGTGATTAGTTATACACACTAAAATTCCCTTCATTTAAACATTAGACATCTATAACAGTTTTTAAAAACAATGTATGTACGGTCATTTAAACAGGTAACAAATTTGACATTTATTTGAACTTTACGACCTAAACGTGACCTTAAATTGCGAAAAGTGCGTTAAAATGAATTCTACGTCCCTCGAAACCCCTATATACTTGCATCAGACACTAAAGTTGGGTTTCAATATGGCTACCAGGCGCCATTTTGGTTTCATGCGAATTATGAAAATTGCTCAAGGTTGCCCTTTGGGCAGCAAAGCTGCAGTTGTTCTAGGACCACATAAGATCACAAATCAACAAAAAAACTTCAGTGTAATCAAATTTTCTAGGTTCATGAAATGTCAAGCCGACTAATAGTTCTCGGAGCTCCCATGTTCACTTATGAATACTTGGTCACATGTTTCTAAAGATTGCGCTTGTTTCATTTAAGGTCATTGTGTATTATCAATCATACACTCTAAAAACTTAAGTGCTGTATTTAGCACTTTTTGAGGGCATGCATAGGGACTGCACTCAGAGTTCTATTGAATGTACACAGCGTGCTATTTCAGCACTTTCACTGGAGCTGGACCGGCTCCTTAAAGGAGAATTAAGCCCTGATTACAAATTTACTTATATTGGAAGGTGTAATATATTCCTACTTATTGGCCTAAATCATTTTCTAATAAGATATCAGAAAAGGGTATAAATAAAAATATTCCAACACCCGGTATCGTCTCCTACTCATTTTCTTGCTGATTTGGAGTTGTACATGAACCATTGAGAAATGTTCCAGTCAGGAAGATATTTTGAATCCAAATCCTAAATTGATTTTCTTCATTACCTAAAATCCCATATGTGACGGAAAATATAAAGTGGGTGTTTACATGTATTATAAAAATTAAATCTTTATAATGATACTTTTAAATTGTCTGGTTTTGCTTAACAAAAATCTATTTTCTTGGGTTTGCCAAACAGAGCAGAACATAATATATGCAGCATGCATTCTGACTTTTCAAGTCCATTATCCGAAAGCAGGTGAATGCGTAGTTTGCCGCTATACACGCTCAGGGAAGAAGCATCCATAAAATTTGAATTAATTTGCTCCGTCCCATACGTCCAGTATCGAGAAAATAGATTTCTATTAAGCGAATATCGATTTTCAACAGAAATATATAAGGAAATCTTCAGTTTAAAAATAAATTGACATATCTATTCTATATTTTTAATCTCAAATGGGTTTTTAATTTTGAAAAAGGCAATTGAGCATTTGGATTAAGAAAATCTTCTTGTACACATAAACAAAATGGCAGATGTGCTGCTAGCAGACGATACATATTGCTAGCAGATGGTAAATTTTGCTCAGAAAAAATTGATTCGTATCGATCTCGTATATTTTGACGCGAAGCCATATAGTCTAACAAGTAGGAATAAATAACACCTTTGAACATTATCGTCTTTATTTTTGAGCGTAATTCTCCTTTAAATTGCTGGCATTACCGCTAGACTAACTCACATCGTACGATTTAGAGCAGATCATATTGTTACATAGTGAATTTACGACACCACATTGTTCATGTTATCTACTTGACTCCCATGACTAAACTGGATTGCAAGAAGCATTCGTTAATCTATCGGTAACGTCAGCGCCTCTCAAACAGCGGAACCTGGTTCGAGGCTCGCCACGGTCACATTTTTGTTGCTGGTAAATTAGCACACTACAAGTGCTAAAACAGCATTTCAGGTGCAGTCACTATACATGCCCCGAAAAAGTAGCACTTTAGTTTTTACAGTGTAGGATTAACATATTCAACATCTGTTGGTGTCATTCAAGCGATATAAATAAGCCAGTTCGGGGTTAGCGCATGGTACAAATGACCCCAAATATCCACAGATATTTTAGACATGGAGGGTCCCTTTATGTGCACTTCAGAAAAATAACTCTGGGAGTGATAGAGGTGCCTCATGAATAGCTTTTGTTTCCCCCTTTAAAAAGAATACTTCCACCTGGATATCATGGAATGCACCAAAAGTGCATAATTGAATAATCATTACATGACATTCATGAGCACATATCAAATATTAGTGTCAGTGGGTTTTAGAATTTGGTACAGATGACCTTTATCTGCTCATGCTCAGATTGCATCTCCGAAGTGGCTTATTGTATCCAATTGCACTGGCTTACATGAAATTCACAGAGATTTTGGTCAGAAGCAAAGACTTTGACAGGGTTAAGACAGCTACTCTCACATACTTCCGTAGTACATTCGACAGGCGTAAATTGCTGTTCGAAAAAAGTGCTAAAAAAGAAACGTTCGCCATAGGTAGGCCTTTAACACATGAAAAGATGTCTTTTGAATTAATTGAATTCAAGTTTTTATTATTATTTCATCGCAACCAACGGCTGAATTGCGAATGATTTACAACATTGATCATACAAATAACGAAAACTTACACACTTGAAAGTTATCATAAATACATAACATGAATATAATGAATAGATTTAAATATATTTTTTTAATATCATATTAAAGTATCATAAAGAAGAAATTATTATCATCATTGAATAGGCCTCTATGTAGTTAATAAATCAATTGTTTCTCCGTCTTTTCTTTTTAATTGTTGAACAAGAATGCCTTCAGATGCACATGTTCATTAACATTTGAATGGCTACTTGCTCCATTTTGATGAATGTGCCCATCTAAGCATGAACATTCCAAACTTGATATTAATTGATGTTGGTAGAGTATTATTCTTCTTTAATTTGATATATGTTTTATAATATTCATGTCACGGGTGATATGAAACTTTTGAACAATTAAGAGTGTCCACTTTCTGTTCTTTTTCTTCTTTTTCTCTTTTTTTTTTTTGTTTTGCTTATTGTACTATCTTTAACAGTACGGACAGCACTTGTTATATTCTGAAATAGCTTTTAAAATAAATGTATGGATTGTTTAAACCTTTGTGGGATGAACTAAAATGTGCGCAGGTGAATTAATCTAGATCAACTAAAATAGCTTAGGTACCTACCCCCATGTTGTGTTCTTTAACGACTGGTGTTGATCTGGTGGAATATAAAACAAACAATGAGCTCTCAGAAAATTTTTAGGTATTTTTTAAAAATAAATATCAAGGTGGTAAAGGTGTATATTAGAATGCTGAAAGATTTGGAATAGTTGGGTATTTCATTTCCAAATTGACATCAAATTGGAAAATACTACATAGGTGTTAAAATGTAATTTGCTTGTGATATATGTGCCTTCTGGAATAAAGCATCAAATTGCAAAATATTTCAAATGCTGAAGAATTACGGATTATCATCTTTTAGTATAGTTGCTGTGTAAACATACAGTCGTTCATTGGCAGCAAATATGGCCGTGAAGACGAAAAACAAAGAGCAAAGTGTAGATCTAATTGTTTTGCTTCTGATTTTAGTGTACTTTGGCATAATAACATTATTTGCCAAAGATTAAATATTTATGCTTCATTGGGATATTATGCTCAATTGTATATCATTACTTGAATTCCTATATTATGCGATTTATCATTGTATTGTAATATATGCTATAATTATGTAAAGCGCTTTGATATTAGTTTACTTCTGAAAAGCGCTATATAAATAGACGTTATTATTATTATTATTATTACATTAATATATTTAAATTTTAGAGTTAGAATGATATTTTGTATAAGGACATTTCCAGTATACCGGCACTAACTAAATTCCACACTTGAAACTCAAGAGATATTTGCATGTATGAATACATTTTAACACTTTGAATTTGGCCATCCTCTTGTTAGGGAAAAATTCAAATTTAGCAAGAATTGCCTTCAAAAGGCTGTCAATGGGCCCATGTTACTGCTAAAGTGGGCTTTTCATATGACCTTGATTTCAAAACTGTTGTCTACCATAAAAATAATAAAACCGAAAAACTCCTATTTTTCACATAGATATAAATTTGTGCATTTCATGGGCCTTTTAGGTGCTTTTCAGTGAGATTGGGTCAATTTTTTATCTATTTTGATGATTCCAAAGCAACACAGAATTAATGTAGACATGGTTAACCTTTCCCAATTGCTTTGAGACATTTTCATTCACAGTTTAATTGTATGACCAGAGCTCTACTTTATCTTTAACATCTTCTATTTATATTCCTTTAGGCCCTCACCCTTTCATTCTTTCTGTCTCTTAATTTTATATTTTTCTTTTTGCCATCGTGATGGGTCATGATGAGTAGTTATGGGCAATTTGCACTCGTCTACACCATATGCGTGCTGGGCCTGCAATGGATATTTAGTGACATCTGGACAAGATGATGAGAGGACACATGCCTTGAGTTAAGATCCATAAATTAATTGAATTATTATGTATGATGATCTTAAAATATTATTCGATCCCAGCAAGCACAAATTCCAATTCGTATCAATGGTACGTAAACATTCCACTGATTTCAAAACTAATTTTAAAGCAACAGTGGTACATACGTCACATAAATGTTGGCATCGGTAAGTAATGTCAATAATAAGATAGTTTACGAATCACTTCAAATAAAACATTGATATAACTTTCACATCAAAATGAACAATGGTCACTAGATTGGTATTACTCGACATAAATATTAGCATGGATGAATGATGGTAATAATAACGACCACAAAGTAGTTAAACATATCCGATATGGGTAACATTTACAATCCATTAGCTTTTCTTTCTTGAAATTGTAAATTAGGCTACAAATTTACTTCGGTTTTGAAAAATACGCTTTTGGTGGGAACAAAATATGTTCTACAAGTAACACTATTCATTTCTGTATATCTTACACTACAAATGTTACATTTAGCATGTTTAAGACAATGTCAGTCCTTGGCTCTTCTCAATGATGATTTTCGCAATACAAGTTTTAGAGTGTACGACAGCAAGTGCCCGTTTTTTTCTTTCCCATACCTTCCAAGAAGTATTTCCTTGTTCGTGTTCCACCTCTATCTCTTTGTTGGTGTTTGTTAAGCTCGATAACTACAACGGGTGAGACGTAGCTTGTTTAATTGTCGTAAATGAAATTCTTTACCTCAACAACAACGCTTTGTTATACGACACGATGTATGTACAGTAATTCCCCTGCAGTTTTCCGGCTCCAGACTTTTATATACAAACAATATACAAAAAGCAAAACAAAAGGGGTTGTATATAAATAACCGTCTTGATCTGCGTGTCATGTGACAGATGTGAGTACAGTATAAATTAGGTCAGCTTTTTATACTTTCCCATGTTTCAGTGACATTGCATTGATTATAGTCAATAAAATCTCCATATTTTCTTCTTAAACTCATTTAGATCTATTTCAACTTACTGCACCTGTGCTGTGTATGAGTTCATACTACAAATACAATATACAATAATGCCAAAATGATAGAAAATATAAACAATTTACCTCTGAGACAGGAGAAACATAGATCTTTCTTCCTCAACTGGTAAACGAATCACGTGTTTCCTGGTAAATTTCCTAGTGAACGCGTGCGGCTCACTGACCTTTGGACATTTATTGGCTGGTAGAAATGACACACCATTTCAGTCCCTCTCCCTTAGTTAAAAAAGAAGAAGAAGAAGAAGAGAACAAAGACAACCCCCCCCCCCCCCAAAAAAAAAGAAAGAAAATAAATTGAAGAAGGAAAGAAAAAAAAAATAATCTCGTTTTGACCAGACATACTGAGTGTGCGTTATCCCGTCGGTATTTTTGTATTTTTCTTTCTTTTATGGAGATTGGGATTAATTTTTCTAGTAAAAGCGAAAAAATAATTTGTCAGTTTTCTCATTATTTTATGTCAGTTTGGAAGAAATCACAGAAGAAACGTTTCCTAAAAAGGATTGTTCTTTATATGCCCTCGAATTTGAAATAAGACGATAAATACCTGAAAATTTTGGACCAAATTTTAATGCCTCATTTGTGTATATTCCCATATTTTATACACATCTGTGCACTGCATGTAAAACTGCCGGGAAGACTGAGCCATTCATTTTGATCTTTCCATAACCTCAAAAATATATACCAATTCTTATGAACTACATAAATCAACCTTTCTCACTTGCTTCTAGACAGTGTTTTTTGCAATGCAATTGCATGACCAATAATACTGAACTTAATAAAGAGGTGGGAATGGAAAGAAAAAAAGAAGAAATTGGAATGAGAGATATAGACAGGGTAAAAGGAGAAGAAGGGGAGAAAATGAGAGAGAGAGAGAGAGAGGGGGGGGGGGGGGGGGATGGGAACAAGGACAAAAAGAAATGTGAATAAGGAAAGGAACGGATAATTCCGACAAAAGGAAAAAGACATATGAAAAGGAGAGAAAGGGAACGAGAAAGAGAGCGAATTAAAGAAAAAAACACGATAAATAAATAGAAAGAAATAGAGAGAGAGGGGGAGAGGGAGATATATTAAAGAGATAGCGGAGGAGAGTAAGAGAACGAGAGACCCCATAATTATTGTCACCTGCATGAATGTAGCTATTTCTTTGCCAGTCATTTGGCATAGTTAATGCTTTATTGATTAAAAGATAATTATGTTTGCATTCCTTTTTTTTATTGATATTTCAAAATAAGATGTACATGTACTTTGCCCAAAGGATTATAATGCGTATTGCACCTGTTATTTTGTTAACAAATATTTGTAGTTTACACCTCAGCCTATACGCTATTGTACACTAACATTGTCAAGAATCACTTTGTAATACATTCGTATTACTGATACCAATGTGAGCCATCTCCAGCAAGATTTGAATATTTTAAAATTTGTAAACCTAAAGCATTTATGAATTATACTTCACCCTCGTTATTCACAACTGCATGAATCATAACTAGAGAAATCTGTCGTTGATTAGTAAATGGTATAAATCAATGTGATTTCTCGAAATGGCAGCGCGTTTTTGAACGAACATTTCAGAGGTTAAACTCTACCCATTTTTGCGTGTCTCTTCATATTACGTAGAGAATGACCGTATTGAATTCCAAACAGCAGACTGTGATCGAGTCAGTAGTCCGTTGTCAATTGGTCGAAAAGTGGGTTAGAATGCAATTTTGTGATTATTTTTTTGAAACATATATTTTTTGAAAGGTGATGTTATAAATAAAACTATGAACATTGTTTCCAAATTTCAAACTGGGTCTAAGTAACTTTTCAGGCATTATTTTAATATTTGGGCTTAAAAAAAAATGATTTTAAGATTATTATATCCAAATATTCTTTCAGCATAAGGTATCCAAATTTATCACCTGTACATATGATTACTCTTGCAGATGATTTTCGAGGAAATTATGCTGAAAAACAAATAATTCAAGTAAGTTATTTAGTTTTTTTAAATTTCATATTTCAAACGCGCTCTACGATCACTACAAAACGTGGTCGTAAAGAGATGTAAAGAGATGGGAAATTGTTGATCAATTGGCACCGGAAGGGGGGGGGGGGGGGGGGAGAGAGAGAAGGAACATATACACCATCCTCTATATTTCTAGTGTGGGGATGATTTTTGTCCTCCATTGACCACCTCTTAAGCCAAAAGTATTACATGTAATGATGTTGAAATACAACTATGTATGATAAGGCTTCTTTGCTCTAACGTAACATATCTTATGAAACGTTTAAATTTTCATTACATAATTATTTTAAAAATCTTATAATAAGATGTGAATTACCTTTGTAGCAAAATTTCATGAATAAGAATTTCAAAATAAGAAAGAAAAACACAAAAAGGAGCGTATTTATAAATAAGTGGAAAGTAAGACAATTGTGAAAAGAAGAGACATGTCGTAAAAGTAATTTTACAGCGTAATATTTGGCACGCTGAAGGGGGAGGGGGGGGGGGGTGGTGTTGCAGGGGACCAACTTTGCAGAAAAAAAGTATATTTTTTAACATCCAAGAGAAGAAACTGGGGGAAGTTAGAGAGAAATATACTGTTAGTTAAAATGGAGAAGGAAGTGGGGATAACATAATTGTAAAAAAAAAAAAGTGGGAGGAATAGACCAGTTCCTAGTTAGCACATGTCTAAAATGGCCCCAAATATCCCCATATACTTTAAACAAGGAGGGTCCTTTTTTGTGCACTTTAAGGCATGGTCACAACCCGCCGTGCGTGTTTTTAGTCCGTACGTGTTCTGCGGAGGCCACGTCCGCCACGTGTTTCTGAAAACGTGGGGAGGGAGTAGCAAGAGCAGGGAAGGAGTACGTCAACGTACTTCACACGCACTACAACGCAAGGTGTAAGTACGTGGCCCGCACGCCACGCCTGGACGTGAGTGGTTGCGTGCATCGTACGTTGCGCACCTGGTAAGTGAGTTGTACGTGCTTACAACGTGCTTACAACGTACGATCGCCGTGCGGTTGCCTCGTTATCGTACGGAGGCCGTACTTTCACGTACGGTGTCCTTACTGACTTGCAGGGAGTAAGTGCGTGCAAGTGCGATAAACGTGAGTTTTTTTCCCGTCACCATCTGCCGAGTCTTCATCGCTCCTCATCTGTTCGTCGCCTGCCTTTACATCATCTACGGCCCGTTTCTGTTGGGCCTCTCTGGCCCTATTAGCTGTCTTTTGAGCTGACCCCTTTTTGTTAAAGACCTCAGCCTGACCCAAAACAACCATATCTTGACGTAAAGCTTAGTAAACAAAGAATATAATTACCCTGGTTATTCATAAATTTTCGTCTCCGTTTATCCATAAAAAATAGAAAAGATAATTTTTTTTGGTCCGCCTCCTCCCTATGGCGTAACATTGCAGGGGGTCGCTAGACGTGTGACGACATGTCATGTATACAGCTCCGAGTGCGTCTACACGATATGTCGTCATCAAATTTTCACCCCCCGCAAAGTAGCGTTCCTCAGAGACGGGGCCCAAACCACCGGGGCTCAACATTCGGGACGCTGTTACTCATTCCACAGGAAACGGAATCTCATGAAGTTGGTTTCAATTTGTTCAGAAAATATATAGCTCCCCGTGGATGAATAAAGGGTATATTTCAAAATTCGGTCAGGCTGAGGTCTTTAAGCTTCTTGGGCATCTTGGAGACGAAATGATGATACTCGTCAGTCTGCTCGGCTTTTATATATCCTGCAGAAATCAGCGCGCACAACGTGCGTTGCAAGTGCATAGCATGGAATGCGCCATGGAGGCATAAATGAATAATTTACGAACGCATATCAAGTATTCATGTCAGTGGGTTTTAGACAAAGACTGTTAATAGTATCAAGAGAGATTACTCTCACCTACTGCCGGAGTACATTTGGCAGGCGTAAATTGCTGTGTTAAAAAGATTCGGGGGGACTATACGTTTGTTTGTATTGATGATGTAAAGTCGTTTCTAGAATTATTGGTATAATAAACAAGGTCAAATTTTACTTCCCAACTCGTATACTCTTAAATCCGTATTCCACACTGATCCTTCCACATTTAAACTATGGTATAGTAGCATGGGGCAGTTATGCCGATTATCAATTAAATAGAGTTTTACTTTTACAGAAAAAAAGCGCTGTGTTATGTCATTCGGATTACCGAGCGCACACCGATGCACTCTTTCATAAACATAAGATAATAAAAATAAAGATAAGCGATTTATATACATGTAGTTATAATCTTGGAATATTTATGCATAATCTGAATAGAAACGAACTGCCCAATATATTTTATTCAATATTTTTCAAAGAATGTCAATATTCATGATTACCCTATTAGGTCTGCCGGCTTTTTCATCTACCAAGAACGAAAAGATTGATTTCAAATAAAACGTTTATATTTACTGGGTCAAAACTCTTGAACTCTCTTCCGGATCATATGAGAAATAAAGGCACACTTTTTAGTTTCAGTAGAGGGTTTAAAAAACTTTTACTTCAAAAGTACAATTAATCTATGAGTTAAAGTCCCTCTCCCCCCTTCTAGTGCAGTTTTGTCTTTGTTCTGTCTTGTTTTTCTTGATTTCCCCTTTTTTCCTCTCTCTTTCTTTCTTTGTCCTTGTTTTGTCCTGTGTTGTCCCGTCCTAGTTTTGTCCTGTTTTGTTTTGTATTATCTTGTCAGTTTCTTGTTTTTCTTGACTTTTGTTTGTCTTCTTTCCCCTTCTTCCCCCTTTTCCCCTTTTCTTTCTTTCTTTGTCATGTTTTGTCCCGTTTTGTCTTGTATTATCTTGTCAGTTTCTTGTCCTCTGAGTCCTGCCTTATCATTTGTTTTTCGGTGTAAAACATCTTGCTAGGAAATTTCATTATAGATACAGGATTCATGACTACTTTATTAATTATGTAATTATGAGAGATATGCCAATGTATGTGTATACATATATATTGAATATATCATAAAGAAGGTAAATGTGAGAAAATTACAAATTGTCCTCTATAGAAATTCGTTGGCATGGATTTGCCCGACTTTAGAGGGAAGACCTGTCTCATTGGTAGGCCATTATATAGCGTATGCATGGAATTGGTATGGATGTACCCCCTACGCTCGATGGAAAGAGAGGGGCTATAACGTGAGATTGTTACTTTGCTTCGACGGGAGCCCGGATAGCTCAGTTGGTAGAGCACTGGTCATGTAATCCAGGGTCCCGGGTTCGAATCCCGGTCGGGGCATTGTAATTTTCTCACATTTACTTTCTTTATGATATATTCAATTTACTTCAATCCTGTCAATTACGGTATTATTATTATAATTATATATTTATATATATATATATACACTAAAGGAAAAAAGAAACTTATAAAAGTTCAAGAGATCACCAAATTAAATTCTCTGCATGGAAATGTACCAAATTTGGATATAATGTTGATTCAATGCATGGCTTTAAATGACAGTCAATAACAAAAAGTTTTCTTCAATGCCACAAAAGAAATGTGCACTGAAACAAAGGACTCTCTAATCCCAAAGTCACAAAGATAAACTGCAGTCTTGTACACCATATGCATGTCAATGAATGAAACAAAAGAATTTCAAAAGGGATTTGCACCCCTCGAGCAAGAGGATATTGATGTTCTGCCATGGTTCGCCCGTTCACCAGACCTTTCCCCAATTGAACATCTCTGGGAAGAGCTTGGTCGACGTGTGTCAAGGCGTGACAATCAACCCATCAATAGGGAGACGCTCATTGCAGCACTGCAAGAGGAATGGAACAATGTTCCCCAGGCTACCATCGCGAATCTGATCGGAAGCATGCGAAGACGGTGTACAGCTTGCCAGCAAGCTAGAGGTGGACATACTGGCTATTAATCTGTTTGGATATGAACTTGCAAATCCCTTTTGAAATTCTTTTGTTTCATTCATTGACATGCATATGGTGTACAAGGCTGCAGTTTGTCTTTGTGACTTGGGGATTAGAGAGTCCTTTGCTTCAGTGCACATTTCTTTTGTGGCATTGAAGAAAACTTTTTGTTATTGACTGTCATTTAAAGCCATGCATTGAATCAACATTATATCCAAATTTGGTACATTTCCATGCAGAGAATTTAATTTGGTGATCTCTTGAACTTTTATAAGTTTCTTTTTTCCTTTAGTGTATATATATATAATGTGAAAGGAAATGAGAGAATAATGGTTGCGTACTTTAAATCAAAGTTCCCCAGAGCTGTCCTTCCGGCAGAGACATTTTTTCAACCTTTGCAAAAATTTCAAAAAAGGGAGGACAGCTCTGGGGAACTTTGATTTAAGTTACGCAATCATTATTCTCTCATTTCCTTTCACATTGTATTTATTTCCACGAGAGTTGCCAAAGCTGTTGTATATGTTATTTCCATATATATATATATATATATATATATATATATATTGTTTTCAAATATGTATTTCACTTCCAAATTTCCATGTTATAAAAGATAATTATGTTAATGTTATATATTTATTCTTGGGAACTTACACAAACAAGCTATGCTTTCCAGTAGATTCCTTTTTCATTTCATGATTTTGTACATTGTAAACCATATTATTTTGTATTTGGAAATAAGATGAAATAAACCTTGCATCAATCAATGCATCAATCAATCAATGCGGGCGTGTACATAGGCGTGAAGTATAGATCACGTGAGATCCACATCCAATGAGATCGTGCGCTAGCAGACGACGTACGTCCGCCCGAATGATTCCAGTTCATTATTATATTTCTAACGGTTCAGAGGCAAAATTCAATGTATAAAATTTATGAATTCATAATATATAATCAATGTTCTGTCACCGAATTACGCCTAGCCAATGGACTGATGTTAGATCAAGCAGAATAGCTGAGCTGAATAGTGACCGACAAGATGTTTAGCCCTAGCTAGGCTATACACTAGGGTCTACCCATCTGCGATCCCGATCGAGGTGGTGGCGTTGCCGATGGAACTCTGTCAGTCAGACCCAACTCCGTAATACCGAGCACAGGTATATACTCCGAAAACGGCGTATAGAACAAGATGAATATAGAGCCCTCACCGTTCAGTATGAGACAGTGTGTACAAAAGGCATGTGGAAAATCTTGCAAAGTCAACCTGCCAACGATATACATATTCTTAAAAATAATGCTGCGTGTCAATTATCTTCAAAATCCTTGAATGATTCGTCATATGAAGTGAATTTCAAATGACAAACATTTGAAATAAATATATCCGCAGCATTATTTTTGAAAAATATATTATCAACAGCAGGTCGACACTGCACGATTTTCCCCATGCCTTTTGTACACACTGCCTCGCACTGAACAATGAGGGCTCTATATTCACCTTGTTCTATACGCCGTTTTCGGAGTATATACCTGTGCTCGGTATTACGGAGTTGGGTCTGACTGTCTGTCTTCTTGCCTCAAACTTGGCTCATCAAAGTTTTTTGCTTGTTCATCGCCGTTTAGATTGGCTTCAGCCAACGAGACCGACAATGTAGTGGGAGGGAGCTTCTGAACCCTATGGCCCGAATTCACAAAGGTGGTTTCATTCAGGACTTCATTTTGAGTTGTGCGAAGCTCCAGTTGCGCGCTACTGTTGATGCGGTGCGTATATTATCAGAGGTATAGGTTTCGTCTTGAAGTTGAAACAGTGAGATCCATTTTTCATAATTAGTCTAAACTGTTATTGCTTAGCCCTTTAGACTTCAAGAAGAACGAAATAATCCATTCAGACCTTTTTTATACCTCCATATTTTTCGCCCTGTCACCGTAACCTCTCAATCCTTTCCTTTTGTTCAGTCTTTCTCCCCACCCTCTCTCTCTGTCTCTGTCTCTCTGTCTCTCTCTTGGAACAACCTCCCGGATTTGAGTATGAATTATACAAACACTATGGAACACCTTTCTAGGGCAAGCTAATTGTCATTTTCTGGGTTGTGGCCTAGGTCAAACTATTTCAGCTATACTGAAATAATGTTGTTCTTACAGGAGTACATGCTGAGATTGGAACAGGGCTAATAAAGTTCGTATCCGTAAAATACAAAAGAGTGTATAAGACGTGTTGGTGAATGAATTTCACATGTCCTAATAAAATGTTGAATTCTCACCAAAATTCTCACAGCTCTAAGTCAAACATGTTGGGTACCAAGGCCCATGCACTGTAAAGCAATTCATATTGGGATTTGACAAGACCAGTCTCTAGCATACTTGTATGATACTACGTAACTAGCATTGTTGCAGTTTATTCGCTTCGATCGCGTCACTGAATGTTGAACTATGCGCAGTAGAATGGATTTCCGTGTGAACTGCCTTTATGTCATGTATCTGTTACACTACATCTTCTGTCTCATAGTTGGAGAGGAGCTTGATAAGTTAATGAGGAATAGTGAACACCCAGCAGATGTAGAAGGCACAACAGGTAAAACCCTTTGCACATACTACGGGTGCAAGAACGATAGCTACCCCTCCACCACTAACAAACATAAAGGGACCCGGAATTTCCACATTTTCGGGGTTTGTTTTTGTTTATTTTATGTTTTTTTTCGTGTTTTTTTTGGCTGGGGGGGGGGGGGGGGGTCTCTTCATTTTTCTAAACCCCTTTTCAACTATTGATTGGTTATCTAGGTCTTTCACTTCATTTCCATCAAATACTTCCTCGGACGATGCTGTCATGGAAGTATAAAACAGCGTTAAAAACATTCATTTTAATATAAATATTTCGAAACAACTTGAAATCAAGTGCAATATATAGACGGTTGAAGCAGATTATTCTGCAGTCCCGTAACTAGTTTTAAAATATAGGATTTGTACGCATTGCGTAAACTCTCAAACAATCAGGATACTTTAAAGTAGCTATTCAAAGAAAATCACAAATATGGCAATTAATGTATCACTAGAAACTGGGAAGCTTACAGATGGCAATCGTATAAGTTTTATGTCAACTGCGTATCTGATGATTATAAAAACAACACAAATAAAAGCTCTTCTCAGCATCTGGAATATCCGAGGATTCGCCAGAAATATAGCGATGTTTTGATGTCGTCACACTCGGGATCGATCCTGCTTAAGCAGACGACGTCCTATAATGAATGAACGTAATTGCAATGCAATTATTTATCAAATTATAAAGAGTTTGGTGTATTTAAACATGACCTTATTTCACACCATTATAAAGGGAAAGTGAAACTGATTCTGATAGCTAAAACCGTTTGATTGTAAATACACAGGAGAAGCGTCAATGATCAATGAAATAAACCCCACTTTCAAATTGAAAAGCCCTCCGAATAATAGCAGGATGGTATTCGCTCCCTCTTGAAACGCCGAACATGCCCCGGTGCAAGCAGCTGAAAATACAATGGCGTCTTATTTTGTTTACAAGTGACTGATTCCTTTATTTTTTTAACGCTGCATTTTTCATCAAAATAATACCATACACGAAGTTAAAGGAGAATTAACCTCAAACAATAAAGACGATAGTGTTCAAAGGTGTTATTTATTCCTACTTGTTAGACTATATGGCTTAGCGTCAAAATATACGAGATCGATACGAATCAAGATTTTCTGAGCAAAATTTATCATCTGCTAGCAATATGTATCGTCTGCTAGCAATACATGGGGGCTGCCATTTTTTTATGTGTACAAGAAGATTTTCTTAATCCAAATGCCCAATTGCCTTTTTCAAAATTAAAAACCCATTTGAGATTAAAAATATAGAATAGATATGTCAATTTATTTTTAAACTGAAGATTTCCTTATATATTTCTGTTGAAAATCGATATTCGCTTAATATAAATCTATTTTCTACATACTGTGACGCAATGGACGGAGCAAATTAATTCAAATTTTATGGATGCTTCTTCCCTGAGCATCTATAGCGGCAAACTATGCATTCACCTGCTTTCGGATAATGGGACTTGAAAAGTCAGAATGCATGCTGCATATATTATGTTCTGCTCTGTTTGGCAAACCCAAGAAAACAGATTTTTGTTAAGCAAAACCAGACAATTTAAAAGTATCATTATAAAGATTTAATTTTTATAAATCATGTAAACACCCACTTTATATTTTTCGTCACATATGGGATTTTAGGTAATGAAGAAAATCAATTTAGGTCTTGGATTCAAAATATCTTCCTGACCGGAACATTTCTCAATGGTTCATGTACAACTCCAAATCAGCAAGAAAATGGCAGCCCCCATGTAAATGAGTAGGAGACGATACCGGGTGTTGGAATATCTTTATTTATACCCTTTTCTAATATCTTATTAGAAAATGATTTAGGCCAATAAGTAGGAATATATTACACCTTTCAATATAAGTAAATTTGTACTCAGGGGTTAATTCTCCTTTAAGAGTGAGGCAACAGACTAACATTAAGACTGACGCTAGTGAAGGAAGAGAAATAAGTGAAGAGGAGATGACAAAATAGGCTCTGAAAAATGTGTAAGATGTTATGGGACATCGTCTGCTTAGACAGGACTGGTCCATGGTGTGTCGTCACTTATCTCAGCAGCGTTCGAGGAGCTTTTCAGCTGCTATATCGGGGCTGTATTTTACCGTTTTATAATTGATAATAATCATTACTTCAAATGTTTCCAAGCGTTGAATTTGGATAACCTTGTTTAATTTATGCCATCTATGCAATAAGTATTAAGCCAATATTTAAAATCATTAAAGTTCTACTTTAAAACTGGTGCACATCTTTGATAACGGCCGACGGGCTACGATCATCATTTTGATGTAATGCAACGCATGTACATGAAACATCAAAGCGAGTGAGGAATTACCATTATCTATAATCGCTACTTATAACCTTCTTTGTAACTATACATTCAAATAAATACCTTATCCTTGGTATATTGTTAATCATATTCATTATGATGCTTTCTTTGTAAAGAACTGGATATTAAAATTAATAAGAAAAATATAAAATATACTTCATTGCCATGCAGATGTGAACTTTTCTGCTAGGTCATCACCGCCAAACTCTGGTATCATGGAAAGACAATGGCAGATGACCACCATGATGCTAACTACAGGTAAGTATGACACTGATACTATTGTCATCCTTTCTTTAATATTTAAGGTGAACATGAAAATATGTACATGCAAATGGAATCATAATTTTGTTGGCGTATATAGGCCGAAATAGTTTTCTTTATGAAAAATTCTCGCCTTAAATAAAAATAATAAAATACTACTAATATTACTACTGCTACTACTACTACTACTACAACAACAACAACTACTACTACATGTACTACTAATACTAATACTACTACTAATAATAATAATAATATTAATGATAATAATAATAATAATAACAATAATAAACATTAAATAAGTATGTGTCTCTGCGCCTATGAAGAAAAAGAAAAAGAAAGGAATACCATTTATCAACAGGATCAATATGCTAAAGAGTTCCCATACCCAATATGAGTGTCGTTGAAAGTTTTAATCGCTAATGCTATGGTCACAACATGTAATCACAACTGATCACTGAGCACACATGTGTGTCCACAGCTGCGATCGGCTGTGGGCCAACCGATTCGTACGTCCTTTGTTTGTCATGGTCACAACCAGTCGTGCACCTCTCTGCATCTCCTGTTGGGCGTCTTGCTCCCTCCTCATTAACATCACCCCTCTTACCTGCAAGTACAACGTACAACCCGGTACAGGTACCGTGAAACCGACGGGCGACATTTCACGGCTCCGTAAGGAGCCATGGGATTCTTGAGACCTCCGCAAGGAGCCCGTGCGATAGTCGCAAGAAGCACGGGCATGAAATACGATGGCTGCGGCGGCTGCGTGTGTCGCAGAGATCGGACCTGTTCAACAGCCTCCTTGCGAGTCCTGCGTGCTCCTACGTGCTTGGAAAAAATGTGCAGACCCGTGGGTGTGACGCAAGAATTTTCTGCGAAATCTGTCGCAGACCACACACGCAAGGAGGTAGGTGCACGATCGGTTGTGACCAACCTTTTAGAAAACATAATTTATATCCCAATCTATGGACACATGGGACGACGCAATATATATGTGTTTGTGTTTACGGGGGGGGGGGGGGGGATTTAATTTAGAAGTTGCTCATAATTATTATCAGTATCGGAGAACTTTTGCATCGTTGGAGGGGGTGGGGTAGTACGGAACATGAGTCCCTACCCCGAGTTCCACTGCCCCTTCACTGCTTTTATATCTGCACTTCACGAACTTTAAATAATAAACATGTTATGCATTTCTTGATTTGTCGTTTATCTTTTTAAGATTCAAGTGATCATGGACCTGCTAACAGTCGTCCTGGTCTCATAGCATTTTCAGTGCTCTACTTTCTTCTCCTTGTCGCAGTGATCTGTGGAGTTATAGCTGCATGCTATTTTAGACGGAGGTAAGTATTTGTATTCAGGGGCATTGTTAGATTGATGCTGTGTGGGTGCAGGGTCCACCACCAATTCAAAATTTGACTCTGGAAAACGTGGAATTGTTATTGCCTTGTCAGCATATTTTTTTATTCTTTTTTTGCGGGGGGGGGGGGGGGGGGAGAACAACTGTCGGCACATTTGTAAATCCAAATGGACACCTTGTTTCCTACTTGTAAAATTTTCAGGTAAGAAGTCGGCGAATTAGGCGAATTTATAGTTCTTTGTGTGAATTAAACTAAATTTGTAGAATAGTTTTTTAACCGTTTTCTTGTTATTTCTTGTAGGACAAATGAAGCGGATTTACAATCGAGGCTTTCGCGAGCATCTTCCACTCCACGCTCTAGCATCTCAGCTATGAACGCTGCCACCTTTGAAGAGCATGCGTCCAACTCAGCAACGCGGGGCAGGGTGACACCCAGGTCAGCAAAGGCAACAGAAGAGAACTCCTTGCAGAATAACAGACGAGCAGACAGAGAAAGGGTTACAATGGTTACCGACAATGGGTTTTTATCAGTCCCTATGAATATATAGACTAAAATAATAACGATGCTAACTAGCATTGGCAATATGAATGAAATAGAACAAGACTGTTGTTCATTTCAACCATTCGACTACCATTTTATTTTGCTATGTTGTCCGTTAAACTGTCGGACCTCATCTTCAATGAGCTATACTCATTCTCACATTTCCTAGTTGCTACGCCTCTCCTAATCATAACCCATGCATATTTAACTGATTTATATGATCTATAATTATGTTTCCGTACAGAATTTTCATGTATAAAATAAAATATAATACAATACACATCTCTTTGTGACGTCCTGCTATGTTATTTGCCAGATATGCAGTAGAGTCTGTCGAATGAGACCAGCTCCTCTCAAAAATATAACTATTATGTATCTATGTATTATGTATCTATCAATGATAAAACATAAGATACAGTACGTTTCTCTTTGTGACGTCCAAACATATCCACGCCATTGCCTGGGATATGAAAGAGCTAATCTTTGTCTGTCGAATGAGACTAGCTCCTCTAAATTTAATATCTACCGGAGATCTCGGAAGCGCCACGCAACGCCGCAGATGCTGCTCGGGGCCTCGTAGCAGTCTCTCCACCCTACGCATTTCTATCTATCTGCTACCAGTTTGTTTACGTGTGGCGTGGCATTTCACTATCTCTTTATCCAGTCGGCATATAACATAGCGTTAAGTAAACAACCATGCCTAATCTCTTGGCTCGCATCAGCGTTTAAGCGAAAGTTTGAGTAAATCTTTGCACTCTTTTTCATCACATTAATGTACTTTCAAAGAAATGATTTAAAACTTCCAGAAAAGCAGTCTTTTTGAGTTTGACAGGCTTTTATCGCCCACGAAATATTTAGCAGCGGCGAGGGATTGTTGGGCTGATCCACCTACGTTTTTAGGAAACATCTTTGGCGGGCTTTTGAAAGAGCAAAAGCTTTGGAGTAGACGACTGGCTTGCAGTGGGCCTTACGTAGATGCTGAGGAATGCAAAGCTTGGGCGAGATTAAGTCTTTGACTGCTGCTAGTCACTACCTCACGTGATCGGGTCACACTCAGCCATCCTGGAATACTTCATTTTGAGATCACTCTCTCGCTCGGACGCTAAAGAAAAAGAGCGGGGTCGTGGATCCAAAGCCTCGGGCATCGGCCGGCGTCATAATCTACCGGGAAGAGACGGTCGTAAGAAAAAGAAGCGCAGGATGGCTGTTCGGGGAGGCTGTATGTTGGTTGTGAAATGTCTTCTTTTCTTCTTCAATTTTGTCCTTTGGGTAAGTCTTTTTTTTGTCATCTGATGCAATGGGAATATATGTACAGTTGTTGCTAAAAGATAACCATGTGGGGCTTGTAGATTTCAT
This sequence comes from Heliocidaris erythrogramma, assembly GCA_025617745.1. Taxonomy (NCBI): domain Eukaryota; kingdom Metazoa; phylum Echinodermata; class Echinoidea; order Camarodonta; family Echinometridae; genus Heliocidaris; species Heliocidaris erythrogramma. The sequence goes on along the minus strand of CM046864.1, from coordinate 46,269,677 downwards.
AACAATTATTGTCATAACATGAAAATCATAATCTGAACTATAATTTTCAAAATAATTAAAATAATTTATGTAATTCGGTTTTTTTTTCTTCTTCATAATCATTCAAAAAGTAGGGAAGAGGTTGTAATATCCCGCGAAACAAGGTACCTGAATTTCTTGTGTTGGGTATTCGGGAAAGTGAATAAAGCATATATATAACTTGAGCTAAAAGTCTATACAAATTATAAAAAATGTAAAGACCCTAGTTTATTAGTACAGACTGAAATTCAAAATGCATAAAAATTCATAAATTAAACAATAAATAAGATTTACAGTATGTAAGCACGTTGGCAAAAAAACAGAAACAAGAGGATAATTTGTTGCCATAGGCCTACTTTGGACATTACCAAATTTTAATGATATTTTGACGACAAAATTAACTTCGTGCTATTCTTATTGAGGGTGAATATTCGGCTAGCAATTAAAAATGCATAAAAATGCATAAATTTAACAATGAATAAGATTTACAGCATGTAAGCACGTTTGCAAAAAACAAAAATAAGAGGATAATTTGTTGGAATACTTTAGACACTACCAAATAATAATGACATTTTGACGTCAAAATCAACTTCCTGCTAGCTTCGAAGGGGGACGTGAAAAACAGATAATAGAACCCCCTTCCACTACCCCTCCCTACAGTTGATGCGCTTGAAAATTCATATTTCATCCTATAAAAGACCGATGCCCCTACCCCCCCCCCCCCTCCCTCAAGGCAGTACTCACATTACGACATACAGCGTAGTGTAGTATATCTCGCAGACGAAATATTATCCATGGAATTATAAGTGATATTTCTTAACTTAAATTTGATAAATCGTTTCCTTTTGAGGGTGGAAGACCCAGCGAAAACGAATCTAAAATTTTGATGAGAATTTAGAATGGACTCCTTTCACATCTACCTACGAGAATCAAACCCATGGACTGATACCACTATACTCTCTATAAAGAGTGAATTCTCACTCTATTTTCACTCCCCGTGAGTTACGTCATTGGTCACTTGTATAGCAGTGAAAATCGATTTATTGTTAAATAGAGTACTCTGTAAAAATAAAAGAGTGATTGTTCACTCTATTTTCACTCTCCCGGAAGTCACGTCAGTGATCACTCGATTTTTTTTTTCTTCTTGAGAGTAGGGACGATGTATGTCCAAATCTTTACTTTGGATTTATAGCAAATTAACATTTCAACAATGAAAAATGCATATTGGGTGCTCATGTAAATGTTTTCATAATCCCCGTCAATGGTTATACCAGAGAATATCCGTACATGAGAGTTTTGATCGATCCATCGGTGAAGAATGGGAGAGAGAGAGCGAGAGATAACGGAAAAGTTATAGATCGGAAGAGAGAGAGAGAGAGAGAGAGGGGGGGGGGGGTAGGGAGATTTGAAGACTAGATTTCTTAACGTTATTGTGATATCTTTTTACGTTGATTTTTACATTATAATCCGCTCATAATTATGTGTATCCTTCAATTCTTCGTTCCTGTACTTAGTTAATTGTAGATGACTGTATCAATCATAATTATGAATACTGTACCTTTCCTGCTTTAGTTTAAAATTTAATTAATTTTGCTTAACCAATGTTTAATTCACTTAAATGTATATGCAGACCCAATATAATTTGTATACGATATACCCGGGCCCCGTTTTATAAAGAGTTGCGAGTGATTCAAATCGATAGGAACTTAAAATTAATCGCAAATGTCTCCATTTCAAATTCGTATTTATTTCATTTCCAACAGAAAGAAAAGTCAATGGCATTACAGATGTTGTTACAGAAAATATGAAAAAGAGATTGTGCACTCTTTATAAGACTTGGTCCTCGAGCTACATTTATGTTTTAATCCAAAAGTGCTACTTGAATATGAAAAAGGAACATAGAGGACGGACATTAGATGGAAAGAGATAGAAAATGACATTGTATAAGTAAATGGATCAAGAGGGAAATAAAATGATCATTATTCAGGAGTATTAAACTTTTACGTAACGACTGTGTGTCATGAGTATATGACAAGGGTTAGTTGTTGATTTCTTGTTCTACTTTAAAATCATGGGAATTAAAATAATTTCGTTGAACCAATGTTTAATTCACGTACATTATGATCAAGAAATACATTCACAATGTAGTTCTGAATATTGTGACATCATTGTTACAAGGATAATGTCATCATGTAGTACTACGGTAGGTGGAAATTAAAATGTCACAGGTTTAATAAATCAATGCCTCAGCTTTGTAGCCACCTACCATTTGCCCCAGGCAATCATGTCGTCAGGATGGGCAGAAAATCTGGTTAACACGTACATGGATGCTACCCACTAACCTTGTTTCTAAAGTGAAGATGTAAAACTCATTCATTCATTTTAGTATGGAGTAACATACGCTGAATGTACTGTCTACCACTTGCCTCCTGCACGTACTTTCCACCTTCTTCCACCTACTCTCTTTCTCTCTCTCTCTCTCTATCTCTCTCCCTCTCCCTCTCTAATTCAGAATATTGGAGTTACAAGCATGTTATTCTCCTTTTATCTGCTGATCCTTCTTCCATGTCATCGTCTGCTATGCTCCTTTCTCTATAATCCTAAAATTCCATATAGGGACTGCATTGTGGTATTATTCGCGGTAGAATTACAATCTATTATTATTACTATTTATTACTGTTATCATTATTATTATTGTTATTATTGTCATCATCTTTATTATTCCATTATTATTATTATCGTTATTATCATCATAATCATCATCATGTATTATTATCATTCATACATAGATTTTCCTTTAAAATGATGATTTCTATTTCATTAACATGATTATCTCTCTATTTTTTATAATACTATTCAGACTTTTGTATTCTTGCCACTCTTCTTTTAATCCTATTTACCTCTGCAACTTTACATGTTATTGCGGCCCGGTATCTTTTCTTCATTTCCCTGTCTTATTTTTTTTTCATCTTCAATTATCACTTTTGGTTTCAAGAACTGCATATTTTGCAACTCCCATAACTTGTCTTTCCCTCTTTCATACATCTGCTTTCAACTCTCTTTTACTCTTTATCTATTCCCCTTCCCTGCTTTGTTTGATAGTGAAATATTCACTAGACTTTGAGGTGAGAGGATGAAGGTTCATATTTTAGCCTGACATTAATATTTGACATTGATTGCTCTATATTATTTTCCAGTTTCTTCGCAGTTCCTTTTAGGAAGAATTTAACTGAGTGTTTGAGAGCCTTGTGATGCTCAACCATGCAGTAAAAATAATTGCTTTGAGCAGATGATAAAGCTTGAAGTGTGCATTTGAGAATTATAGTAACTGCTTGAAATAAATAACCGAATCTTTTTTTCGTCGTTATATAGGCCTATTTGGTTTCCTTAAGAAATTACTGCATCAATATACATACATATATATACATATATATATATACATATATATATATATATATATATATATGTATATTTTACTAAAGGGTACATTAGGTCGACACCTAACAATGCGGTTTATTCCGTCATAATAGCGACCCCTACATTAGGTAGAGAGTTGGTGTCATTAGGTCGACAGTTGTCTATAGAAATGAGACAAACACTGTCCTCCTAATGTACCCATTAGGGGTATATATATATATATATATACACACACACACACACACACGCACAAAATAAATCCCCTGTCAGTAATTGTATGATACCCCAGTCACACAAACGAGACCGACACAAGGGCCCTGTTTCATAAAACGTTTTATCAATAACAAGTTACAATAATAAGCTACTGAAATCCTTGAATCTGATTGGCTGAGAGCGAATTTGTTATACAAATGAGGCAGTTGTTATTGATAACAATTGATAACGGTCCTGGCCGACAACAGACTGAACAAAATTACACGTTACCCCGAATATTCAAAAATAGGTCCGTTTTGAGTCGGTGTGACTGAGGTATATCTTACTGCCTCCTCCATCATGTCCGTGCCATTCTAGCCTGAGCAACCGCCGGCATTTAACGGTACAGTGCGCATGACCTCCTCGGTATCGAGTATTGGCTTACAATATGTGTTCTCACTAATTAAGAAATTAAAGGTGAAACTTAAACCTATACACTGGGGTTAAGTTCCAGGAAACCGCACTTTCCTCCGAATAAACATTTTCAAAGCGATATCGTTTGTTTCGATCGCGTACGTACGCCTGGATTGAGCTATTCCCGCCTCTTCGATTTGCATTTTTTGGGTGTAAATGCATAATAATAGACATTGTTCATGTTCAGCCGTTCAGCTTAACTCTTACTGTGCCATGGGTTTTAGCTCTCTTCAAAATTTTACTAAAATGTGATTGAAAATTACATTTGAGTTTCTTTTTTTGTCCATTATATTTTGGTTTCTCATTTGTTTACTATTTTTTAATGTTGAAATAAGGTAATATCTTTAAAAAAAATTCTATGGCAGTATATAATTATAATCATATATTTAGAATGCTTGATTTATGCTAAAAAACTTGATATACATTGACCACCGTATACCTTTCCTGTGGTCGACCAATTTGCGAATGAAAATGACAAGTCTATCTGTCACATATACGTGCCATCGGCACTGAAAGAGGTAATGTAGACATGCATGCAAGTAAAATAATAATTTGCTTTTGAGGTAAATTCAGAAAGAAGCAAAAGCTTTCAAAACTTAATTTTTGTGACGTTGGCCCCACTTGTAAACCTAAATACTACTCCTATCACAAACAATGTACGTTAATCTTATACCACGTAAAGTTATTTAATATTGCTTAAAATATCTAGTAACTTGGCTATATATTTTTAATGTAAGGTTTCACAATATCAACTAGAAAAGGTTTTAAGTTAAACTTTGTTTGCATAGCATTATCGGGGACGTCCTAGGCATTGACGGATCCCTTTTGGAGGAAAAGTATGCATTTTGACCATAGACGATGCGCCATTTTCTCGATTATGCCCCCCTTTTTTTTTTTTAGAATGAAGACCTTTTTCTTTTGCTTGTCAGGGAATTATTGAGGGAAACGGGACCCCCATAAACCCCCTACTGAGCGAATTTTGAAGGTTTGGCGAAAAGAAAATTTTGTCTCCACTTTAATGCAATCCCTGGTAATGTACATCCATTTATACGTTTTACAAGAACTATGCAAAGCTTTAAATCCTGACCCAATGGAATTAAAATATTGCTTATCAAACAGGTACATTTCATAATACCGTGAAATCACTCCCCATATTTGTAATTTATTTTTCTAATGTTATATATTTTGTTTTTTACGCAAATGTGAAATAAATGAATTGAATTGAATAAAATATTTTAAATGAGTGTTATGTATTAAATGTATTTTAGGTAGAATGATTTGTTGAATGCAGGATGCCTTTGGAAAACAGATTTGCATAACTGAACAGGCCAACCGTGCAGTATAAAAATAAAGAAAATAAAATAAATAGAATTATATCCATAACTGATGACAACTTTTTAGAACGCCAGCAAGACCGACAATGAAGGTATGGCTGGCTATCGGTCTGATGGGATGTTCGTCTCGTGGCCCGTCAGTCGAGTGGGCTGTAGCCGGGTTTCTTATATAGAACCCTAGATATTTTGAGGGGAGGTCTATCCCTTTAAAAGAACACGTGAGCATCTTCCAATGAAGATAATATTACATAGAGCTACTCAGTAGAGATGAGCATCTTGATTAGACCTTCACTTAAAATAATTCACATAACTGGATTATATTGTAACGAGGCACCATGTAGCAGGCAAAGGATACTCGCATCTATTATTAGCCGGCTGAGAAACCGTGATGAAAGGCACAGGTTTAGACGGGCCTCGATATTGCAAAGGGTGTTATCTTTGGTAGCTATATAGAGTAAGTATGATGAGGAAAGCTTTTACATGCAGTGCATTATGAGGACAGGGTGTATACACAGAGGATAATCTACTGGTTGAAATCATAATTCTATAGCCTTCCATAAGTATTTAACTTAGACGCTCCCCGTGTATACCATGCTTACATTGTAAAAAGGGTTTTCTTCTTAAAAAGGCGCCAAAGATGATATAAGAAAGATACTGCGTCCTTAAGTTCATGTTCAAACATTGCAAAGGTTTGTGCTTGAACTATACTTTTGGTTTACTAGCCTTGGTGATAAAATATAGCAATGCATTTTCTTATTATATGTATGTATGTATTTATTCATTGAACTTCATTGACATATCCATCAATATTTTGTTTTATATAACATCAGTAAATCAGAACAACAACAACAACAATAATAATAGTAACACATGACAGAAACAATATATCGTGAGTATAACATTAACAAATAAGCAAAAACCAACACAAAGTACTCATAAATGATCAACTAGACATGCTTTTCATAAAATATAAGTTATCAGATTATATACAAGTAGTGAAAGGTGATGAGAGAAACAGCAATTAAAAGAATTAAAGGTTATCAAGTTGAGCTATAGTATACCGCAAAAAAATGGTAAATTCTTTCGGATATGAATCTCCCCAAACTGTTTACCGTATGTGTACCTGTGTACTTGTGTAAATGCATTTTTTGGACGAAACTGACTGGACGCAATGGCATGAATGCACCAAAGCGGTTTATCTATTAACCCATGGTTTAAACATCCACAAGCGTAGTGCTCGCATGTCCTCATGTCCAATGGGAGGATAGTAATGTTTGTTTGTTTGTTTATTTATGTTTTAAGGCGCTTATCATTCAAGGGTGAATATTTGTGCTTAAACACGCTTATTTTATACGCTTAGTTTAGTGTATATACGCGGAGGTTTAAACTATGGTTTAGACTACGGTTTAAGATAAATCTTTTTCGTGACTTCGGGCCAATGTAAGCATATTCTACAACCTTTAGCGGTGACGGATGACCCTTTTACACTGCCACTTTGTTTGTATTAAGCCCTCTTGTGTATTCCAGAAGATTAACAGTCGTGTTTTTAGTTTATCAAGCAAGGCATGTCTTAGATGGCGGCGCCATTTTCACGTTAACCAGATGTCCGGCATATCTATCACCGATATATCACCGATAACATAATGTATGAACATGCCTCGAGTTAAAAAGCGGTCAATACGCAATATGCTCCCTACAAGGTTGACCCGATGAGCGAATAAAGACTTTCTAGGTTAAGTAAATATTCCTATATCAGACCAGTAATCATACTCACCATAGGCAAGAAAGAAGGGCAATACTCAAGTGCGCATTATGATGGTCAGCATCTTGACCATTATGCTTAACATTATGATCTTGACCAGCATGGGTGACCATTAGCAAACTGTTTATCAAGAATTTCCATCACCATCTTTGAATCTCCAGGCATACTCTTTCAGCCAGAAAGTTTACAAATTACAAAATGGCTTCTTAATCGTCACGCATATAATTATGTCTTCCAAATCCGGCTCTCCGGCCATCTTTAATCTGCATGCCAAGTTTCGAGAAGATTCGGTTGTCAAAACATCTTAAAAAGCCGCAAATATATGCCCTTAACTACACCCCTCCCACAATATTCTACGGGCTCCTCTTCTCCCGAGAGAGAACTATTCTCATCTTCTTGTTGACCAAAGTGGTTTAAAAGGTAATGCTCATGTACGTCTGCACACATTAGCAGGCGGGGGACTATTGACTTTCTGTAACCAGAGTATCCCGAGCCGACGAAAGAAGATCTCACTTCTCCGAAATAACCCGACTCTTAGACCTATACATGCTTGTAGCTGAAGGCGAAGTGGAAAGAATGCCCATGTACTATGGTGCACGCTGAGACTGTTACAGTACCATAAAGGCGATTGCTTCTCCTGTATGTAAAAATTGTTTGGTAAAAATATCGAAATATCGAACATAGGGGTAATTATGTGTCCTGCCAAAATTTCATGCCCAACTTGGGAATGTTTTGCAAAATCCGATCATTTTTAACTTCAAATTGAGCAAAACCACCCGAGTTGGGTATATAATTGCGCGAAAATTAATCAAACACATAATACCCATATTTAGGGGAAATTTTGTACACCAAGTAGGTAATTTGGGTAGTCGAATATGCTATATCCGTAAAGTTCTACTGAAAGTAATCTGGTACATTAAAAATGCTGTGTCTTTAAGATGACCTAAATTTGAAATTTCAGGATTATGAGGAGCATAAATGTCTATTATACTTGTAACGCCTCTTATATATTTTTTTTTTCCCAGCAATGTTTTATCTTCACCAGATGTGAAACTACTTTTAGACCACTTATTGTTTACGTCTATTTCTATGATGTCCCCAAAACGAATATCTTTTCACTGAGTAAAAGTCATGAATAGTATCTCTTTGAACAGATTAGTCATGGAATATTCATCATGTTTATTGCAGGACACAGACATGACGAAGCTCCAAATACATATGTAGCTTCAATGTATCGTACATAGAGACTGACGTGATCCTTCATCCTACAAGTTTCACTGTTTCGTGTTTATCAATTAACCCAGTGATTTATCGTTTACAAAAGCACGTGGGATAGCAATCAATCATGCATTATTTTCAGCGGTGTAGTAAACTGAAGATGCGGCGACAAAAACTGAAGATTTCGAGACGTGCATTAGAATAACTGTAATTTATTGTTAGGGTGCTGCTCCACGATAATTGTTTCGGTCTTATTTCTTCAAGCTGGGTTAGGTTACAATTTAGGTTTAGAAAAGTCGACGCACCCTTTTGGCAAAAACCGGGGGGGGGGGGGGGCTTTGGACGAATGGTGGCGTTCCTGTCAACGCGACGCGACGCAGTGCTACCCACCCTTTCGGTACAAGCCGAATTTACCAAACTTAGGATGCATTTTACCTGATATTGGGTTCAAAATGTACCCAGCAAACATACATCTTCCCTCTTTTTTAATCAACATGAGTTAAGTTTTTTCCCCATCTTTTTAGAGTGTTTTTAGCATGGAAAATTGCTATTGATACTTTGTTAGGCCATAAGTGGTAAATTCTCACCAGGCAATCTTTTTCGTGCAATTTCTCGCCTACTGCGCTTATTTCCTCGTTGGAAAGCTGTTCGTCAGCAAAATTAGCTAATGCATCTCGTCGGATGTGGAAAAAAAGTTGCCAGGTGTCGAAATGTTTTCTCATAGACGTACCAACAATTAAGCTCAACAGCAACAAGCTAATAATAATACCGTGCAAGGAACCAGAGTTTCTGATCCCGTCACACCGACGTGACAATGGTGACCGATACCAGACCGATAATTAAACGGATAACAACAAAATACAACACCACGAATTATCCGTCAATTTATGATCCGATGACAGTTGTTCCGGTCTTTATTACGTCAGAGGTACAGGGTTATGGATAGGGTTGCAATTGGGTTTAGTTTATGTTTAGAGTTAGGGTTAGGTATAGTATTTGGTCCAAGGATGAAATTCAGGGCCACGTTTAAAAAAAATTCTTACCAATAACAAGTTACAATAACTGTTATAAGCTGCTGAAAATCTTTGCATCTGATTGGCTGAGAACAAATTTGTCATTGAAATGTGGAGGTCGTTATGGCTAACATGTTCTATGAAACAGGGCCTAGAATTCGTTTAGTATACAAATGATGCACAGGTTGGAGTGGGTCGGTAGGAATTGTGTACACAAGGTACCTCTGAATTGTGGGACAAAATTCAGAGGTACCGAGGGTACACAATTCCTACCGACCCACGAAAAATACCTGTGCATCATCTGTTTTATAGAATGGGTAAAAAAAAAGTGAAAATCAATCTTTTTCCCAATCATGCATCCAGTGAAAGTGAGCCATGCGTCCGGTAAAAAATGATGCATGGGAATTGACCAATCAGATTGCAGAGATTCTTCTCCCCATTCTATAATTTAAGATATTGACCGCGGGGCAATAAGCCCGTTCGTAATTAATACTTGTTACAAATAACCATAAAATGAACCCTATTTGTACGCGCACGCACATCTGCTTTGGTGGACGCGCTACCTGTTTAACAAGTAAAATTATGCTGGTGTGCGCATTATGGTGCGTAATAATAAAGGCGTATGAAGGTCAATTGTATTCGGTACAAATGACCTTTATCTGCACATGCGCAAATTGTAATTACGAACTGGCTTATTGTCGCCGGAGCATATGGGATCGTTTTCGGTTGTTAGTTGGTTTGGAGTCGATTTGGCAGTGTGAATGGGATCTAAATGATTGCATTTACGGTCGGTATCGCATAAATTTGGGTGAGTGCAGACGTTCCCCGCACGCTCCAGTGACAGCATTGTGATGAAGTATTAATTTCAAAACGATTAGCTTTAGTCCCTCGCATGGGCAGTAGAGGATGAAGGCTGTCAGTGGGTATGAAGCTAATGTGATGTTCAAAGGCATCAGTCTGATCCTGGTACCTTGGTCGGCCATATAAAAAAAAATCAAACCAGAGTTTAAACAGTCAAAACAAGAGAGATGAATTAATGAATTAATTGAAAATTTTAGAGGGAGATAGAGGCTAATGATGCAACCGGGAAAAAGAGACCCCTAACAATATTTTGCTAGCTGCTTACCTAAATGACATTGCTAATCAGATGCAAGTTCGGGTGTCATGTTAAAGGCACTCTCTGTAGCTGTAATATGACACCTAAATGTGCCTGTTTGGTCTTCCCACAGGTAAGCACAGATTTGTGAGGGGGTCTCATTAATTTTAACAGCCCCTCTTCCCTACTAGACATTCACCCGCTCCCCCATCCCAAAGTAATGATAATAATTTGTAAAAAGTACCACAAAGACATCTTAAACTGTGGGTTTATTTTTATGAGGAGTCAATAAAAGCCAAACGTTGATCCGCTATCGGGCCTGCACAATGAAGAGCGTCACATATATAATTCATGAGGAGATGCGGTAGCTCAGTGATAGAGCAGTGGTCTCGTAATTGGTCCCCTGGTAGCTTACTTACAAGAAAGCATACACATGATTTCTTAGCAGTTCAGGCAAAATAAACCATCAAACCAATTTCGCCATGCTCCCTTTTCAAAAGGAAACGACTTTGTAGAAACTAAATTTATTTTTTAAAATGCTCTCTTGACGGCTAGGAAATTAACCTTCAATTTTGGTATGACGAAACGAAGCGCAAGTAATCATAGCAATTAGGCTGATTTTCCACGCAGTCATGCGAAAATATTGGAGGCATGTGATATAGAATTATTCATAATCAGATAATGAATACCAGGCCGTTATTACGGATGAATAATGAGAGCAGATATCAGAAAGGTGGAGATGGAAGAGAGAGAGAGAGAGAGAGAGTGGGAACGATTGAAGGAAACAGATACAGTCCGAGAAAAGAAGAGACGGAGGGAGAGGGGGGGGGGGGTCGAAGAACCAGCGAAGAGTACAGAATGTGAGAGGAAGAGAGGGTGGGCGGGAAAGATAGAGAGAGAGAGTGGAAGAAAATAAATAAGAAAAATGCAAAGAATGAGATGCAGAGAGAGAGATAGAGAGAGATAGGCTGATTATATAGAAGGAAAGAGATAAAGAAAGATGGGGGGGGGGGGGGGGGGTGTACTTTTCGAATGCCCTAAAAGAATGTTGTCTTTATCCAAACTTAAACTAGCTGATATGTTGAGTAGACTTTTAGAGAGGAAAATTTAATTTTTTAAGCCAATCATGCCATTTTCATTAATTTATTATGATGGAAGAAGAAGAGTTCTTATGATGTTTCCAATCATTCAAAGTATTTAAAGAATGACTACGTGTTTGCTAACAGTGACAAGCAAGGAGTTCACGTGACTAAACGGTGGACTACATACTGGCAAATGTGGCAAAACTTTGGACAAACCCTATTGTTTCGTTCTATTTGAAATACAGGAGTACTAATAATGCGTTCATTTAGAAATAAACGGACGAGAGAGCTCACAGACCTATGCTATTACTCAATAATGTATGATCTTCCTAATGCGTCGATCGCGCGAGATTGTTTCAGTGTGTTATTGATAAAAATGCATTTTACATCTTATGTATAATGCTCTTTGATCGATTATATTATCTTATCCCAAATTAAAGTTTATCACTTCGTATAAAAAAGACAATAGAATGCCAAAGTAATTCATAGATTGCAATTCGTTAGGCATATACACTGTGAAGCACGATCAGATTTGAAAAAAACAAACAAGCAAACAAACGAAATAAACTACAATCGCTCTTATGACTACTACAAGTATCATCTACAAGATCAGACGAAGACTTACATCACCACAGACATACAACTTTGATGGATAAATGTTATTGTGACGTCACGTCGAAACGGGACACCCCAAAACAATATAAGACGGCCTGTCAAAAATTGCGATATCGCGTCAGGTGTTCCTATGATTGGCATGAGAGCAACCGCATTGCCAATTTGACGAACAGTAGGGGATAGCATAAAGATAGCATAATCCGGGTCTGAGAACATACTGACATGAACTAAACTTGTAATGTAAAGAAGATGCATTGAGGTATTTAAGGAATTTCCATGGATGCCAAGTATAATTACCAGGAAAGGAAGGGGCGACCATCTGTGATGTATTAAGTTGTGATGACAGTACGAAGATGTGCTCCGAACTTCGAAAAACTCTTTCGTACTTGATATAATATAGGTTTTTGCGGTCAATTTCGTAAGTTCATCAGTCAAATTCATACTACGTGCATTCAATTTAGAAGAATTTGGCCGTGTACAAGCCTTTAAGCATTAAAATTAATATTTCATGCATTCGTATTAGTACTTTTATCAATCCAATTTAGACTAATATCATTCGAATTCGCAAAAAATTGAATCATGTTCGTAAAACGGTCCTTCAATTTAGAACGGGAGGTGATGCTATTGCGCAATACCGTTATTCCAGCATTCAAATTCATTTCAGAGCATTCTTTTTCCGCACAACTGGGCGTTGTGGCGTGCGCTTGTAATCCAGCTACCAGTGGAAGTTATAAACTGATTCAGCAGACCCAGGTTCGAGACTGAGTCACGTCTTTCGGATGGTTAAAGGTCGGTCCCAGACGTAAATAATCAAATCTGATTGATACACGTCTGTAAAAACCCAATTACACACACACACACTTTTTCCGCACATTGAGCATTCCAATTCGTAATTCGTCGAACACATATTATTTGGTCGTTATTCTTTATTAATTTTGATATATTGGTTTCGAATTGCATATGAGCTTTTATGTATTCCTTTATTCATATAATTTCTTTTAATGAATTCATGTTTATCTCATCTACATATATTTTAGCAATTATTTATAACATTATTGACTTACTTTTCTCTAATAAGTTTACACAATAATTGGAGTAATGTAGCCTTGTAGCCTTGTATAAGCCAGTTCGTAGATGCAATCTGAGCATGAGCAGATAAAGGTCATCTGTACCAAATTCTAAAACCCACTGACACTAATATTTGTGACCCACCGCCTCAAAACCTACAATAAGTCGCACGGAACCACAACGTAGCAAAGAGCCCAAAATAGCAAATTTGCTTGGATCAGTCGAGTTTCTGTTTTTAATAGAAATGGGTAGTTCCATTATCATTCTATCATGTCTCAAGTTTGTGGGTCATAATTCGACTTTTCACCCGTTGAGCTAATGAATGTTTGGAGAGCTTTTGTAATACTTTCATTCAATACCAATTACTACTTTACCTCTAATGGTATTAAATTGATTTTTGGATTTTTGGAGCAGCTTGCCAAAATTCAGCCTAATCTGATAATCCCTTCATACCGGTTGCTATGGCCATTTGAATACCCAGTTTTACTTGGGCGCACACAGAAAGCGAAGGTTTAGCACCCTTTTGTTCCGAACTTAAACGGCCATTTTCTCTGAATAGGAGTTATTGATTGTTGGTTCTAAATGTGATATTGAAAGGAGTTATCATTGAGTGATATACCATTGGAAAGCTGAGAATATCTACTTTCGGAAAATGTATAAAACAGAAAAAATAATTTGGGCGACTTATTGTAGGTTTTGAGGCGTCGGGTCACATTTGATATGTGCTCATGAATGTCATGTAATCATTATTCAATTATGCACTAATATCATTCCATGATATCCAGGTGGAAGTATTCTTTTTAAAGGGGGAAACAAAAGCTATTCATGAGGCACCTCTATCACTCCCAGAGTTATTTTTCTGAAGTGCACATAAAGGGACCCTCCATGTCTAAAATATATGTGGATATTTGGGGTCATTTGTACCATGCGCTAACTACGAACTGGTCTATTACTTGAATATACAAGCTATAAGGCCTATGGAATGGAACTGAGTAATGAAAAGGAAGCCTAACCGCGCATTACAAAACAATTTATTTCAAAGTAAATTAATTAAAAGGCAAATACCTTAAACATGCTAATTTGAATGGGCTTATTACGAATTTGAATGCCCACGTGGGAATTTGAATGCTGGCTGAGACGCTTTCCGGCATGGTGGCGAATTTGAATGCTCCCAACCGACTTTTTATTTTGAATGAGCAAAGTGTTAAAGGACAATTAACCCCACATGATATTCTAGATGCGGTATTGTCTGCTACGTCTTTCCATGGAGGCTGCCATTTTGTGCATGACACGGATCATTAGGTACCATATGCATTGATAATAGCCTACCTTTACAACAGATACGTCGCTTTGTTCTGATTTTATTACGATTGTTATTGGCCATGGGCCTAGATAATTGACGACCCATGAGTTCTAATAGCCATCCTGTAATGCAGATTCCTCGCTTTGTTTTGGTATTGTTACGATTGTCTCCGTCCTTGACGTCAATTCTCCGTCTCCACGTACAGAAAGTATATTTTTATGAACAAATTAAGACCTTTTAAAAATATATAAAACTAAACTTACATTTCAGAATATGTGACTATATCTAATATATATTTGTCCTCTAAAAATCAATTACAAGTTAACGATGAAGGAAATATTACTTGGGATGAAAAATATTTTCGTGTACACATAAAGTAATGGCAGCCCCCTTATTATTGCTAGCAGACAATAACTTGGCTGGAAAATAGTGATTTATATCTATATCCTGTGTTTTTACATGAAATTGCATGTATCAAATAAGAGGCATATACTACACCATTCAAAATAAGCTAATTCATACGCTGAGGTTAATTTCCCTTTAAATTGTTTGATCTAAGTGCGAATTTGAATGACCGAAATACCAAGTTGAATGATGAATTTTACGGTGCAGATTTTTTTCGCTAATTTGAAATGACTCTTATATCAAATTGCATGAAAAAAGTCCGAAATTGACCGCAAAAACCTATATATCACAGAGTGTGCTTTACACCCCCCCCCCCCCCAAAAAAATTAATTAATTAAAAAAAAAAAATAAATAAATAAATTGAATATATCATAAAGAAATGTGAGAAAATTACAATGCCCGACCGGGATTCGAACCGGGACCCTGGATTACATGACCAGTGCTCTACCAACTGAGCTATCCGGGCTCCCGTCGAATTGGTATGGATGTACCCCCTACGCTCGATGGAAAGAGAGGGGCTATATGTGAGATTGTTACTTTGCTTCGACGGGAGCCCGGATAGCTCAGTTGGTAGAGCACTGGTCATGTAATCCAGGGTCCCGGGTTCGAATCCCGGTCGGGGCATTGTAATTTTCTCACATTTCTTTATGATATATTCAATTTACTTCAATCCTATCAATTATGATATTTAAATAAATTAAAAAAAAAAATAATAAAAATAAATATTTAAATTAAAAATGAATAAATAAATAACATGAAAATTAAATTAAAAAATTGAAAATTAAAAAAAATGAAATAAAAGCAATAAAAAATAATGATTTAAAAAAAAAAATAAAATAAAAAAAAAATAAAGGATAAAAAATAAATAAATATATAAAGAAAAATGAAAAATAAATAAATAAATAAATAAAAACTGAAAGTTTGAACAAATGTCCGGTATTGTATTCTACCAGCAAAGGAAACCAGTGTAGTTCGGTTTAACAACGAGATAACATGGGACCACATCCGTTTTTGACATATAAGCCGAGCTCATTTATTCTGGAGAAGTTTGAGTCTGCCAACGTCGTGCTTACTGACACCACCAGTTAGTACTGGTTATTGGTCCGAACTTGATTACAACACTTTCATGAATATACCAGGGACCCTTTTCATAAAACTTGATTTCTATGACAAGTTACAATAACAGTTATAAGGCACTGAAATCCTTTCATCTAACTGGCAAAAATCAAAATTCAAAAGTCACCGACAAGACACTTGATGACTCCCCCCCCCCCCCCCCCGAGTTAACCCATTGACTACTGAATTATCTCATTCCCATAGCCTTAACACAGGATCACTCGATCTCAGTGGGCAATGGGTTAATGATTTCATGTCTAAAGTTGTCATAACCCTATTTCAACGAAACTGACACCAGCTGGGCCCTGTTTCATAAAACTAGTTATCAAGAACAATTGCCTCATTTCTATGGCAAATTCGCTCTCAGTAAATCAGATTCAAGGATTTCAGTAGCTTATAACAATGAAAAAGGGCCCAGACCGAATTTAGAATGAAAAAAGAACCCAAACAAAAACAAACACCTCACCCCAAATAGCCAAGATATTGGTCGGTTCGGTGCACGGTGCAGCTAATGTATTTCCGTAAAAGTAATTGGACGTAAAATAAAAAAGGAAATTATGTGATTCATGCCAAAAAAAAAAAAATCTCTACCTCGCTTCCAAAGGACACTTGGCACGTTTCCCATATGGAGGACGTCAATAGTGCGACCAGGATTCGAACCCTGTACTTCAGTGTAATTAACAGTCCCAGTGACTTATCCTCAACACCTCTACATTATGCAAATCCTTGGTGAATACATTTATCGTTAGTGATTATCATCCTGTAAAATAACATCAAATCTAAAATAATATAAACATATTTACGAGGGAATCACAGTGGTAAACTAGGTTGGTACAATACGAGTGCAAGGTAATACAACATCAATACAAATGTGGACTGCTTGTAGGTAAAACTAGACCTCCCGTATTTCTGCACTATCTAATAACGCCAAGTCCTTGAATTTGAACTTCAAATGAGGCAGGCAGATAACGTAGGCGGTTGTCCAATTAACTGTTTAATTCGATTTTGGTCTACTAAAATGCAGACATGTTTATACGATTCCCTGATTTCAATGTATGACGTTGATGGGAGAGAGAAGAAGGACGTTTCATTCAGCAAATCATACCAACGCATATCGCATTCACTTCAATAGCCAAGAATCGATCAGTTTGCAGTCGGTATGATATTGGTTTTGCGGTGTGACTGAGGTATTCACAGAATCTCTCCATTATTGAAAATAAAACTTAATGGTATAATAATGTGTATGTTCTTTCTTTTTGTTTTCTTTTTGTTTTATTTTGTTTTCATCTTTTTTTTTTTACCGTTATCATATTATTGTCCATGCTGAGCAACGGGAATTTCGTATTATTTACATGGCAAATTTACATACAAAAACAAATTTAAGGGGAATTAACCTCAAAAAATAAAGACGATAGTGTTCAAAGGTGTTATTTATTCCTACTTGTTAGATTATATGGCTTCGCGTCAAAATATACGAGATCGATACGAATCAAGATTTTCTGAGCAAAATTTATCATATGCTAGCAATATGTATCGTCTGCTAGCAGTACATGGGGGCTGCCATTTTTTTATGTGTACATGAAGATTTTTTTAATCCAAATGCACAATTGCCTTTTTCAAAATTAAAAACCCATTTGAGATTAAAAATATAGAATAGATATGTCAATTTATTTTTAAACTGAAGATTTCCTTATATATTTCTGTTGAAAATCGATATTCGCTTAATAGAAATCTATTTTCTCGATACTGTGACGTATGGGACGGAGCGTAGAGGTGTCGTAGTCGAGTGGTTTAATCACTTGACTGGGAATGCAGAGGTCGTGGGTTCGAACCCCGACGCGGCACTTATTCCATTGAGCAAGGCATTTCATCTACAGCGCTCCTCTCAACCCAGGTGTTAAATGGGTACCCGGTAGGATGCGAAAGTCATTGTGGTTGGATTAGCATGTGCGCGCTTGGAAACAGGCGACTGGCTGGAATGCTCCCCAGAGGAGTGGAGAATGTGAACTATAATGTGCAGAATCGTAACTGAATCCAGTGAGCGGGGTAATAATGCTGTAAGCGCTTTGGTCGGTTACATTGTAACTGGTAAGGCGCGATATAAGAAACAGCTATTATTAGCAAATTAATTCAAATTTGATGGATGCTTCTTCCCTGAGCATCTATAGCAGCAAACTATGCATTCACCTGCTTTCGGATAATGCACTTGAAAAGTCAGAATGCATGCTGCATATATTATGTTCTGCTCTGTTTGGCAAACCCAAGAAAATAGATTTTTGTTAAGCAAAACCAGACAATTAAAAAATATCATTATAAAGATTTAATTTTTATAATACATGTAAACACCCACTTTATATTTTTTCGTCACATATGGGATTTTAGGTAATGAAGAAAAGCAATTTAGGTCTTGGATTCAAAATATCTTCTTGACTGGAACATTTCTCAATGGTTCATGTACAACTCCAAATCAGCAAGAAAATGGCAGCCCCCATGGAAATGAGTAGGAGACGATACCGGATGTTGGAATATCTTTATTTATACCCTTTTCTGATATCCTATTAGAAAATGATTTAGGCCAATAAGTAGGAATATATTACACCTTCCAATATAAGTAAATTTGTAATTAGGGGTTAATTCTCCTTTAATAACATTTCATGGAACGAAATGAATACTACATTTCAATACAATCGAATATTGGAAATGAGAGTATACGAGCACATAATATATTCACCGTACTTTATCTGCACTAATATGTCTATATTATTGACAACGATTTAATTTCAGATAATACACTTTGAAGGTACACATTTTTTTAGAGTAAATATGACATTCAGATGTGTATTCATTTCATGAAAACGAAATATATTACATTTTCACCCCTTATTATAACACTAATCAAACGGAAAGCATTTTATTCTCGATGACTTTTCTTGAATTAAATATAGAAATTGGCATAATTTGGCGTTTTATACAGTTGAAAGAAGCAAAATGTTTTCTTGCCGATTTTTTGAAATTGATCAGCCTGTTGGTATTCCTATAGTTTGGTTTGGTATAAGCTAACGTAGCGAGGTGCTGGACGAGCAAGTTTTAGGAAGGATGCCTGGTAATAATTTTAAAATGAGAAGAACAGAAGTCATATTTTTATTTTTTTTTTGTTATTATTACTAATTTGTTTTGTTGGTAAGAGTAGAAAATGTTTCAGAGTTTTACTGCTCATACCGGAGCCTTTTAGAAGGAATATGTATGTGATTTTATTTGATTTTGGCTTTGCAACATACGAACTTATGCATCAGAGAGTTAGGTGTCTATATCATAATTAGATTTTTAAAAAACCTTGTAGATTTACCCAGGGCCTGTTTAAGTAGGAATTATCATTGGTTTTGGCAGGTATGCGATGTGTCCCTTTAAGTTTCCTGTGATCCCATGGCGATTCATGTAATTGGCGAGAGAGGGTGATTGCGACGATACCCCAACAAATCTTGCCTCTGTATGCTGAGCAAAACTGGTAGATTTGCCACGTATTACCCAGCCTTATCAACATTTAGTCTTAATCTGTCCCTTTAAGTCACACTTCGTGCTTTATGTAATACATGAATAGGGATTTATATACATGTGAATCATTACCATCAACGAGTGATGAAGACAACACCCCAAAAATATCTTGCCTCTGCATGGTGAGCAAAACTTGTAGATTTACCACCATTTAACTAGTAATTACCATATGTTTGGCAGGTGCATGGCGTGCTCCTTTAAGCCATGCATGCTTTGTGCTTTCTATGATCCCATGGGGTTTATGTCTGTGAATGTGTCATTACCCGCAGCGGGTGAGGGAGGATGATTGCGACGATGATTAGGATGATGATGATGAGCCGAGCATTGACTGACATCTTACTGATAAACAAAACAGGCGGTCATCAGGAGACACCGCGCCAATCGGTCTTTATTAATCACAGAACGGCGGGTTTCTACGCCATGGGTAGCCTTGTTCTTCCTAATCTTTGCATCTGTGGTAGAGGTGTTGTGGTCTAGTGGATAAGTCCCCGGACTGTGAACCACATGATAAGGGGTTCGAATCCCTGGCGCAGCACTAGTGTCTTTTGGCAACACATTAATAATTTATATTTGCCTCACTCGACCCAGGTGATGTAAATGGGTATCTTGCAGGAATTAATTCCTTGAAATGTTAGAGCAGCCTGCAGTGTCAAGTCTGACAGACATGAGCGCTATTCAGAAACTCACTAATATTATTATCATTATAATTATTATTATTATTGTCCATCAATATGCTCGACCTTTCATTTTAGGTATTTTCTTGTATAAAGGAAAGTTTAAAAGGAGGAGCCATGGCTTAGTGATACAGCAGTGGTTTGTTACCTGGGAGGACCTGGGGTAGAATCAAAGTGGATAGTACGCCGGTGCCATTTGGTAAGGCATTAATCCTCATTACCAAGTACCTCGGAGAGGACTTTAAGGCGTACGTCCACTGGTTGCTTACAAGCAGTCAGTTAAAGTGAGAGTAAACCATCAAACTATATTTTTCAAAGAGCTAGAGATAAGATCCGTAAATGGAAAAAAGCGGTCAAGAACTAAAGCACAAATCCTTTCAAGAAAGAATATTAAAAAGGCGCAATACCTTTAATATACGACATGGATCCTAGAATGTCCACAACATTATACAGCCATACAGAACATATTAAACCGTATTCTATTTAAAAACGATTTGAAATGTAAATTGCACCGCAATCTTATGGAGTGACGGCTTCTAAAAGCCATAGTTAGTATTAACTTAATGCAATTTCTTAAGACAAAAACAATTTTTACAGAGTGTAGATTAGAACTAACATAATTATCTGCAAAAGAAAGCAAATTAAAAACCATCGTGAAAAGATAAGTGTAAAAATGGATGCTATCGTTTATAGCACTCTCAATACCGTCTGCGACGCCAGAAGTTCTAATACTTGGAGACTAGGAGGAACCAGCTTGTTTATTCTCATCAAGCCTCGTTTCCAAATAAAAAATGCTTTTAAACGAGAGTGAATACCATTCATAGCTTAAAAATACACCTCAAGCATATTTCCCCATCTTTGGATATATCTTTATTGCCTTTGGAACGAAATTCGGAAGGAATTTTTCTCGTGCGCAATAATATCCACGGCGTGATATTTTAAAGGAAAAGGTCAGGTATAAGGCCTTAGGGATAGATAATGGAATGGCGTGTTTAGCTAGAAAGTGCAAATACTCTCTGACCTAAATGACAACGTCAGACGAACCATTATAATCAGAAAGACGGTAGAGATTCTTTTTTGTATCACAACGAATGAATAATTTTACAAACGTATGGTTCCAATTAAATAAGGTAGATTTTAGCATAAAGACAGTGACTTAGCATAATGCAAATAAGTTCATGTTGAGCGGTTTTTGGCAATAATTTTCTTCTGTCTTATGTTTATGGCTGATAGCAAGCCGTTTGCTACCTTGTACACCCTTCCCCCCCCCCCCCCCCCCCCCCCTCTCTCTCTCTCTCTCTCTCTCTTTCTCTTTAAAATGCCAGTGTCCTGGCTGGTATGTCTCAAGAGGAGATATATTCCAAATATCAGGCATGTCAGGGGGAATGTTACCGGATTGGTCGTGTGAACTCCCTAATCTCTCTTTTTTCTTTCATCATCTTTCCTGCTCCTTCATCCTTATAGCTGTTAAATATTTCACTTCAAGTTTAATAGCTCCCACGTATTAATAACTATACTATGATGAATATGAAACCAAAGTTGTATTTTTTTTAAATTAAATATCTTTCAATGTAAAGAAGCAGACCCTTTTGATTCTTTTATTTAGCAGTATATTGAAAGGGTGTGAAAAATTCCTGGAGATAAGAAATCATTTCGAAAAAATTCTTTCTTCTAGTTTTCCCCCTATTAGCTACTCATCTTCGTTTTGGGTGATTGCATAAATATGCAAATGTCTAGTTTCCATGGGATCAAAGAGTGCATCGACGCGACATAAATTACCCCCATTTTAATTCTCCTCAGCACATTCTCTCCGCAGATATGAATCCCATGGCTGTACTGAGTGCCTGTGACGTCACAATCCCTAAGGGGAATATCTCCCTAGATATATCTAAGGGGATTAGACGCAACAAATCTGTCACAGGTCGGTGAATTGACTATGATAACCCGATGATAGCTATATATATGAAGCATGTATCCCGCTTGGCATAAAAGTGCAGTCAACAGACTAGGATGACCTGGAACCCCCCCCCCCCCCACCCACGTACACAAACCCCACTAAAGAGAGAGAGAGAGACCCGAGTCTTGTGTGAATAAATTGAATTGAATGGGTGAATTGCATTGACCATGTTGATTATATTAAACATCATTGACATAATTAAGTACATTAATAATTTGTTTCATAGGAAACAAAATAGAAGAGAAAATGGAGATTAACTTCAATTTCAAATAACGGAATATGTAACAAAAATAGATTATACTATTTGATTCGTATTATACATAGATTGATATAACTTATTTCAGAATTCTACCCTTCAGGTATTAATTTGCTAGGTTTAGTATAATATATTCGCTATCTAAGTTTATTACGAATATGAGCATTTCTTCCGCACCGCAAAAAGCGAAATTAGGGTATTTTATCGAAAATGCATTTAAAAGGTTTTCTCTTTGTTTTTTATTTAATTTAGCGGACAACATTATGGTGTGTAGTTCGCTGCCGATCGTTTCTTCTTCACAGTCAGTGCATTAGTAATGGTGTTTCTCAGGCTTTCTGTTTCTAGATCTGGGCCCTGTTTCATAAAACTTATTATTGATAACAACTGCCACATATCTGTGACAAATTTGCTATCAGCAAACAGATGCAGGTATTTCAGTAGCTTATAACGGCTTGTAGCGAAAGGGTGGGTAGCGTCGCGTTGACTGGAACGCCACCATTCATCCAAAGCCTTCTCCCCCCCCCCCCCCCCCGGTTTTGCCAAAAGGGTGCGTTTGGACTTTTTCTAATATAACATATTAATGATAATGATGACAATAACAACATAAAAGTCAACGCACCCTTTCGGCAAAACCCGGGGGGGGGTCTTTGGACGAATGGTGGCGTTCCAGTCAACGCGACGCGACGCTACCCACCTTCCGGTATAAGACCCTTATAACTGTTATTGTAACTTGTCTTAGATATCAAGTTTTATGAAACTGGCCCCTGTTGTCTAAGCGGGCATGTATCTGGTACAAACATGGCTCATATCAGTATTATGCCAAATCTGTAGGCTACATTTCTTTTTGTCAAAATGATATTATAAGCTACCACTGGATATGTTAAAGGTTTAACAAGATGTACATTGTCTACAGCACCAAGTAAACTGCTGAACCAACAGCGTGCGAAAATTATAGGCCTATATTAAAATATTGTCATTTTACTTCCAAGCGTGTGTACAAAACGCACTCCGAAAACAATAACACAAAGCAAGTGCAACCTTGTTTTCATATGCCAACTCTTGGTTTCTTAATTATTTTGTCAGGCAGGCCAGAAATATTCCTGGTATTACGTCACGGGCCACCGAGTATTACACATACATACAAAGACGTATGGGACCGATGTCTACTGCCCGAATGCATTGTGTATTGAATTTATCGTTTTAAAATTCAGCGAGCGAAGGAATCTAGGAAGCAAAAAAATAAAAATTTAAAAAATGACACTTTAGAACCGTGAAAATGTAATTTCGTCATCAAAATGTGCTAATTTAGATAAAATATAAAAATTACAAAGAGACTATTTCAAAATTACAAAAATGAGGTGACGGGTGCCCAAATCCCGGGTAATTTTGATATTCTCGGGGCAGGGAGCTGAAGCTCAATACGTCTATGCATATATACCCGAATGGACCATGTAAGGACGATGGACCAATGTTTTAGAATACCCCTCCCGTTTTATATCATACATAATTATGATCTCTATTTATTCTTCGTTTTATGTTATTGTTTTTTTAACTACACGTAGTAGGACAGGGAACGGATAATTAAGATATGCTATTTTGCGAAAGAGAGAAAATTTTGATACCTTTATTCAAACAAAAAAATACGATTGTACCCACATGGTACATAAAACGAGAAATTATTTTTTTTTGCTAGATAATTTAGAGGGCCGTATAAAATTGTCTCGCGTGCCGCAAGTGGCCCATTGGTCACACTTTAAGACCAGGGGCCCTACATTATAATTCCACCTGATAGCGCTGTTTCACGCAATCTAAGATAGACCTCTACCTAATTAAACTATTTTGAATTCAAACTAAAAAAATAAAATTTAATAATGTAAATAATGTTTCATAAATTCGGAGTCCCTGTGACTCTGCAACTCTCAATGGCGAATGTACAAGACATTAAACCCTATAGCATTTAATATTCATCTGTCATCTCCTTCACTAATAAACTCTTAACATGAACTGGGGCTGTTTCATCAAGACTGTCTTGTCGAAGATTTTTACCGACAAATTTGCTCTCAGCCAATCAGGTGCAAGGATTTCAGTAACTTATAACAGTTATTGTAACGTGTAATTGATGACAAGTTTTATGAAACGGGGCCCTGATCAGTGTGGTGTCTTGAGAGCGACAGAAACATTCGTGGAAAGTAGATGACGCATTGCTGAAATTAGACCCGTCACAATTGTTTATTTACTCTATCTGCAATCGGCTTGCACACCTCGGATAAAGTGTATAAGCATTCGTGTTGACATTTAACATGAACATGCGAATGACTGATGGGATACAGTCTGCATGTTAACATCATGACAATGGGCGTAGCCACTGGTGGTGGGGGCACGTTATTCAAAGCGAATGGCGAAAAGAATAGGTAAAATAAAAATGAGAGAAAGGGAAAAGGGAAGGAGAGTTAAAATGAAGATGACCACACCCCTCCCACACCCATACCGCTCTTGACAGCCTTGTTCTATCACATTTCCTACACCTTCTACGACCCTCCCCAAATACAACAGTGCCCCCCCCCCCAAAAAAAAAAAAAGATGCCCAGTAGGCATATCCTTGGTGTATTAATTATAAAGTTGAGAGGTAGGTCTCGATCTACATAACATGACGCCACGTATGTTCATGAAATGTCACATAGGAGGTGCACCCTAATGTGCACCCTGACATTAAATTGATTCTATTAAAATCATAAAAGACTGTGAGACAGGTTTTTAAAATAACTTTGAAGATTACTGCACCAATTGGCGACACCGTGATTTACTATCTATTTGTTTAGAAAAACAATCTATAATTTCAGTCCAATTTGCACTGAAGAAACTCCATCAACCTCTTACTTAAAGGCTATACATTCTGGAAGGTGTTGGAAATATCACTGCCCTTACGGGTACGTCTTATGAGAAGGTACATTGGAGCAAGGGAAGATCCAGGAATATGTCAAAAGAGTGGAGGCACAATTCCGAAAAATATTTGAAGTGACATAAAAAGTTTTCTGACGCCATTTCAGATTAGGTTAAAATGGTTAAGGCGGGGGAAGGGAGGTGAGGGAGAAAAAAAAAGAAAAACATGAGCCCATATGTACCAATCCTAGATGAAAAAATGTACTCCTTCATCAAAATCTGAGAATTGAGATATTCCACCCCCCCCCCCCCCAAAAAAAATGTGAATATATAAATAGATAAATAAATAGATGAATAAAACAAAACAAAAAAGAGACAAGAAGACACTACAGCATCACAATGATGATAACACTAGCTACTGAATGTGTCAAATTCATAATGTTCATCTCCTGACCAGCAATGTTTTTGCTCCGACTATTTAAAGTCAACTTGATTTTTTGTAATAGTTTGAATCCACCCAAACCCTGCTCATTTCGATAATCGAGACTGGATGTAGACATTTTGTAATTGTCCTGAGTTTCTCTAAGCTGCTTGTTCAGTGGGGAAAAGACTTTTCTTTCCATCCCCACCCCTCTTGTTTGTAGCTTAGCGGGTATGGTTCAAGTGCCTACCTTACATGACATTTAAACTGTAAACATAAAATATACTACGCACTTCACGGCGAGCTTGGTTTGTCCAATACTAGGGAGACTCTTCGTCTAATCCACCATGGTGATTATGAAATTGACCCTAAATTATTTTCGGGCACGTCCTTTGAACATTTTCATGCGCGGCTAACCTGGCGAATCATCGAGGATATTAACAAATCATTAGACATGTCTCATGCCCCAATTATCATGGTCATAGCGAGTATCATTTTCCGATCCCGCTTCTGAGACCATGGAGACAGGTATAAAAAAAAGTTTGACTCTTTCTCCGACAACGCGGTATAACAAAACAAAATAAATAACAAAGCGGTAATTTTATTTGTAGCTTTATTAACGAGAAATGAGGGAGATATAAACGAAAGAGAGGTTGGAGAATGATATGAGGAGAAGTAGAACTGATCTGATTGAAAAATAGGGTGTGAAAGAAGAAAATGGAACAAAGAAAGAGAGGGGAAAACTAAGAGATAGAGTGAGAGAGAGAGAGACGAGCATACCACACAACCTTAAGAATATAAATAAATGTCGTACAAGTTCGTTCAAAGGACCAAAAATACTTCTCGATATTCTGATCATACTGATAAGTCCTTTAAACTTGAGCTTTGTTTATATCGACCCCTTTCGGATTGTGAGAAAAATACATAAAAATACATGGTATCAGAGAATGTGAATAACATGATGAAATAATTGTCCACGGCCTTGACGGCGGACCGTTGAATATTAATGAGTCAGAAAGAAGAGGATCTTGCACTGTAAAAAATTGCTGTATTAATTTACAGTAAATTACTGGCAACCCGCTGCACAGTAAATTACTGTATTTTTCACGGTATTGTACTGTTTATTCTACAGTTAAACTGTAAAAAGCAGTATAACTGTAATAAAAAAAAATTATTTAACTGTAAATGATACAGTATTTTACTGTGCAGCCGGGTTGCTAGTAATTTACTGTACTTCCTACAGTAATTTTTTACAGTGTGGGTATTTTATTCCAGTTCATCGTGACTTGGTGTTTCAGTCTCATATGATAACAAAGTTATTTCACTTAAAGTTATATTCTAATTCTGATTTAAAATAAATTGTATGTATTCATTTAGTGTGCCAGTCTAGAAGTAATAAAAATGGTAGTAATAACATGTCTGTAAAGCGCTTACTAACATAGTATTAGGCGCTATATAAATCCAGAATGAAATACTTGTATATTACTACTAATTATTTTCATGTCATTCGCATTTCGCTCATGAATATCCCATGTCGTTATGGTCATAAGTTTTCAGTGTAGCATATCGATCATATCCCAAGTCGTACCAGGGCCCTGTTAATAACAACTGTGAAAGTTCTCTTAAGCCCACCGCACACTATACGATTGACTGTATCCGATTTTGGAAATAAATCGTAATAGCATTAAATATGTTAAGTTAACACATAAAATCTACCTTATTTAGGTTCTGAACAAGGATATGAATATTAAACAAAGGGTTGTGGTGCGCTGCTAGCCTTATACCCGGAATAATGGCCAAATCAGTTTCAAATCGTAGGACTGCTCTGACGTCACTAGGACTCGGAGGCGATTTGGCCTTTCCTACGACTATAGAAAACTGTTAATAGGCCGTATTTTCGATTTTACTATCTATATGGCTGTTCGGAACCTGAATCGAAAATGTGTTTAAATGTTTATATCAAATGCTATTACATTTTCTTCCGAAATCAGGTCGCAGACTGATCGTATATTGTGCGGTGGGCTTTACACATTTGTTCTCAGCCAATCGGATATATGGATTTCAGTAGCTTATATCAGTTATTGCAATTTGTTATTTATAACATTTTTTATGAAACAGGGCCCAGCAGCACCCTCTTTTGGTTCAGTGTAGCATATCGTTCATATCCCAGGTGGTCCATGACATCTAGACACTCATTTTCAACCTGCTCAATCTCAAGTTTACTTAGATCAGACAACCATTTCTGGGCTGTCTCCCGAGAGTTCTTATGCACCGCAAAGGTCCCTTGTTGACTGTGTTTCACTTCGGTGTTCATCTGAACCCATTGCCTGACACTTTGGGGAAGGGGCAACCCGACGAATCGGTACAGTTCCTCTGTGGTGTTGATTGGTGCTTCTGCGAAGTCTTCATACCTCAGGAGATGATACCTGCCGTTCAGCCAGTCAGGCATTGCGGCTGCGTCCCTCGTGGTCTCGCGCATCCATTTGCACATGGAGGGAATGCAGTCCTTGAGGCGTATGGTGGCGTTGGTCAACCCCATGGGTGCCAGACGACCTTGCTTCAGGAACTCTGTCTCATGTGCTTTCATGAGATCCCTGTTGTATTCGAAGTAGTAGTGGATACGCGATGCTGCAGCACCTCTGGGGTCCCGCACCAGATGTATGACCTTTACATTGATATTATCATCTACAATCAAGGGTTTGATATTTTTAAGATCAGCACGGATGACCTTGGTAGCTTTAAGCCCATTAAATTTAGAACACAGGTTATTAATCATATCGGCATTTGGAAATTTGCATCCGGTTTGTTTGTTGGTTGCTTCACATACGGCTCGGTTATTGGTCAGCCCTCCCCACATATTGCTCAGGCGAATATATTCCTCGGTCAACTTGCAGGCGCCGATGTGGTGCATGACACTGGTCGCATATTCATGGGCTTCTTCTGAAAAGGGTGAGAAGGGAAGCTTCTTCTCCTTCCGTAGTTGGTCCACTAACCAGAGCGGCTCGAAGAGGAAGAAGACATCAGGGTTTTGGTTAAAGAGTTCGCCTATGATAGTCGACCCGAAGCGCCATTGGGCAATTATTACAACGAATGGCGGTGCGGTGGTCGAAAGTGATTTTGACTTGAGCACCTTTTGATCGTCAACGACTTCTCTGCTCCGGTTCTCATTCAAGATATATTCCTGTGTGGCACTTTGGCGGTTGTCACTTACAACAGGCTCATAATGGCCGAGAGAATATCGAGAATTGTATACAGTTTTTCGCGATGCTGCCCCGTGCTCGACTAAACCAGTTTTATATGAGCGCGTCCTGTGAACGACTTCCAACAGGTTCCAAGTCAAGAGCAGGAGGGTGAGGAGAGCAAGGGCTATAGTCACATCGTGCCATTTCGAAACCAGACACTTCTTGCAATGGAATCTCACGCTCATATTTGTTCATTCCCACCGGCATGCACTCCTCGCTATGATGATATGTTATGCTTGTGGCTATATAGATTTGACCTGCACATGGAATTACGAAAATAGTAATGACATTAAGTATCAATAAACATGATAGTTGTTATAATAACAATAACATCACAATAGTAGTGATAATAATGAAAGAATTAGTACAAAAGTAATAACAAATGTTGCAGTGTAGTATTAGTAGTACTGTTGGTAGTGGTTGCAGTAGTAGCAGCAGTAGCAGTAGTAGTGGTGGTGGTATTAGGCTAGTAGAAGTAGTAGCAGTAGTAGCAGTAGTAGTAATAGTCGTAGTAGCAGTGGTGGTGGTGGTAGTAGTAGTAGTTGCAGTGGTGGTAGTAGTAGTAGTAGTAGTAGCAGAAGTAGTAGTAGTAGTAGTAGTAGTAGTAGTAGTAGTAGTAGTAATGGTAGTAGTAGAGTAGTAGCATAGTAGTAGTAATAGTAGTAGTAGTAGTAGTAGTAATATTAGTAGTAGTAATAGTAGTAGTAGTGGTAGCAATATTAGTAGCAGTAATAGTAATAGTAGTAGTAGTAGTAGTAATAGTAGTAGAAGTAGTATAGTAGTAGTGGAGGTACCCAAACACAAAGCAGTTTACACCATGCTTTGAGTCCTCTCCTGCACTGTTCTTGGAGTCAATCCTCTTTCTTCCTCCTGGGCACATCAATGATACCACAAAAACGCAACTGCATACTCTTGTTCTATACTTTTTACGCAACCTTCACACAGCCCGCCAAGCCCGTCTAAGCAGTATCTAACTCCCCATCTACCTAGTACCTGACTCAACCTCTTTATACAACTTATACACCTTCATGTGTGCCGATGATCTCCGATCTTAGCGGAGGAAGGATACAAGAGAGTACTCATAAAATAAAATGTTGATGCAAAGATTAAAGATGCTCTAATTATTGTCTTTCTAATTATGCTCATGTGTACATGTATTTTTTCTGCGGAATGGGCACCTTTATATAGTCTGTACCCCCGTAAACCAAGGTCCGCCCCAAGTGCTCAAACAATTGATTCTCATTATTATCGTATATTGCAAGAGAAGCATCGTTTAACCTCACAAGTTTATATAATTATAGGGTTAGGGTTAGGATCGGGTCGGGGAAACTTTCTGGAGCATTTGCCTATACATGCCCACCACATGCTGCCATATTTTCTCAAAAAGAGAGTGGAATGAAGATCCTCTGTTCAAAAGGTTTTTACAAGAACATTTCGTACAATCTCATTTCTTGTATTAGTCTGCGTCAAAGAATGTAGTATATCCAGTGAAGCATATAATTCTGCAACCCAACAATAAATCAAACCAAAGAGCATAATTTGGGACATAATCAAATTTCTTTAAAACACTCACTCTCGTCGAGCCTTAAGTTATATTTCCAGTTATAGTTCCCAGTGGACCATTCTGAAGTGATCAACATAAGGTATAATGTCCAAGGCAGTTGTGTTTAATACATTATTATGCAAAATAGATTACAGCTAGCTACATGCAATGGGGGAAAGAAATCCTATACTCCCTGGGCAAGTCATATTATATTCATTACTTTGCCGTCTTCAGTTTAAATGATAAGCAGTTGCATTATTATATGCAAAAGAATAGGCCCACTGCGAACAATGCGGGGGAAAAAACCCTACTCCGTGGGCAAGTCATGCTTGGCTCTCTTCCGTTTAAATCAATAATTAAGACATGTAGTTGCATTATTATGCAGTAGACTATAATTCCTTACTTCGCTCTCTTCCGTTAAAATCAATGATAAAGGCATGTAGTTGCATTATTATGCAAAAGAATACACGTAGACCTACATGCACCAATGTGGAAAAGAAACCATATAATTCCGAGGGCAAGACGTGGTTAGCTCTCTTCCATTTAAATCAATAACGAAGGTATGTAGTAGCATTCTCATGCAATAAACTACAGGTTGATGATGTAAGTTATACACTACAAACCATAAACATGGAAAGGGAAAATAGAACAATCTTTACAATTTTACAAATTACTTACGTCCAATGCTCCAAATATCGAGTCTATCGTATATGTCGAAAGGAGGTCGAGATGCATGGAGTAGACTCCATGCCCGGGTGTCAGTCCGCACACTATTAAAAGGTGCATTCGCTTTCAAACCCCTTCGAATGTCCAGGAACTAGAACCCCCTCCAGATAAAGCTCCCTACCTCAGAAACTGACCTCCACCTTCACTCATTCTTTTCAAGAACAACGAGGTACTAAAATGCTCTGCCACAGGCCATAACAAACATATCTGATCCAAATATATTCAAATATATATTTGAGTGATATCCCTAGCTCCCTCCGTGACCTACGGACCACAGTTGAGTGATGCTCCACCAGGGCTGATCAACGTAACTCATCAAGATCAAGATCAAGTGTGACCAGAAACCACCAGAGTCCCCAGATGAGTTTTTTGTTTGTTGTTGTTGTAAAGGTCTGATTCCGAAAGAGGAGATTATCAGCTTTAAAATGATACATGGCGCATCAGTACTGGATTTCTCTAAACAATTCTGAGCAAAGAGAAGAATGCCTATGCAGTCTCACATCATGTTACTTCTGCGAAATAAGGATTTAAAGTTTGCAGTCTATTGAAGCACTATACGACTCGCGAGGTATTGTGCAAAGGTATCAATAGGAATGTCTATACCCCTGTTCAGACACAAAACGTTTATACCGAAACTCGACAAAGAAACGTAAAACTATACAATTTTCATCGTATAGCCTATACGGACTGTTCAATCACATATCTCGACCGATTAGAAAAAAAAAACATCGTATAGATGCGCAGTTTTCCACTGCACATGCTGTTATGGTCGCCGCAGAAAAAAATAACGCACCCCCTACATCAATGGAGCGCGCGCAATTTGACCTTCGAAACCGATCTTTGCATCTAGTTGCTGACTTCGTTTTCTTCGTTTTTCATAGAAATTGTCTGAAAATTATTGTAATTGTATTTTAAACAGATATGCCGTTTATTCTAAGTTAATTGGCTTTGCATGAAATTTCAGACTCAGGTCCAACTTGGCATTATTATATTATCGTAAACAGCTGGGCAGGTCAAGAAACGGAAGCGGAAATGAGAGATAAGGTCACCTTTCGCGCGGGCTCACGTTAAGCCCCGCCCAGTTATACCGTTCTGTGGTCAGACACACACGGAAAGGTGATTCGTTATCGAGTTCGAGTTCGAAAGGATGCTATTTCGTTATACGACGTTTCGTAAGTCAGCGTTCAGACACACTCATAAGTGCCCTTTCCCTTTATGATAAGTACTCCTTTTTGTCTTCTAATAAGTGCCCCATTCCCTTGCTCATGAAAGTTCTTTCCCCTCCCGTAAGTACCCTTTTTCTCATTTAATACGTGCCTTTCTTCTTCTGGTAGGTGCCCCTTTTACCCTTCTGATAAGCAAAAGATTTCTCGTCCCGCTCGCGTCTTTTTTTTTTGTAACCAAGCCTAGGCAGATTTCGCATTTTTTCATGAATATTCATGACGCAGGGTCGGGAAACGGTTCCGATTGGTCTTCATGACAGCACGGTCGCCGGTAGGGGAAAAAAGTCCCTGGCCTGCACGCACGATAAACACATATTATGATCGTATGTGTTCAACGTGTAGGCGCCTAGCTTATAGCCTACGTTTTTGCACTGAATCTATTATCGATCTAAGTTAGATCTTAATATAAGAGTTAGAATTGCCTCCACGTATCCCTCAAAATGCTGGCCTTATAATAGACGTGTGGTAGACCCAACTTCAAAATGGAATCGGAATGTGATGGTGTGATATCATCAAATTTGCAGCTATGTCTAGCCTAGACCGAAATTTTCTGTCTCTCGTTCGTTAGCCTCTTATTTGGATAGGGTCGGCCATTCACTTAGAGACAGAAACGCTCCATTCACTCGCCTGTGCAAACTCACTGTCAACCGCTTGACAGTAGGCATGTCGTTTTTGTAAATCGTATTATTCACATTTTAACAATATTTGTGTAAATTAAATAGATTAGGCCTAGGCTGTATACTTAAACGAACATGTTCAACTTACCAATTTGACTGTTATTCCTTTTAATGCTCCTTTTTTCAGGTAATTCAGGGTCCAAGGTTTTCTCCGTTTGAAAATCTTCCAGCCGTATTCAAACGGTGTAGTGTGTGAGTCAATGGGATTCGGTTTGCACAGGCGAGAGAATGGAGGTTTCTGTCTCTAAGTGAAGAGCTACGAACGAGAGACAGAATTTTCGGTCTATGTCTAGCCAAGACTCTAACTACTCTAGATCTACTCTAAATAGACCAATTTTGTTACAATTTTCAATTTCAGTTAAGTTTAGATTAAGTGAATGTTATTTTAAGGTCAATGAGCATGATGAGTTAGACCTAGATCTAATCAGTAAATGATTGATGATGGGGGTAGATCTACATCTAGATGATTTTAGATCTACCTACAATAACTAGTTACGCACTTTGTTTTAATCAGCTAAAAGGTCACCAAAATAATTTGTTTTCTTGGTAGTAACGTTAGTAGTATTGGAACGTTAGTAGTAGCTGCTTCTTTCAGTCCTGAAGACTCTTGCAGTTCTTCTAACTCAGGGCAATGTGCGTTACAGGAGCAGGTTGCAAGTGCTAATTACAGTGTGCATGCAAGGAAATTTAATTTCTAACGTGATCAGAAAGACTCTAACGTTGTTACACCTAGCCTAGAGTCTGTGTCTTGATTCTGCATATTGTTGTAAAGTTCATTTGTGGAGAACATTACGATGGGCAATTGTCAATATACGCATAGCGTAGGCCTAGACCTATTTTCAGAGTAATGCCAGTGGCAGTGTCAATTTTGGTCGGAAAAGGAGGGTGTCCTCAAAAGAGCTAATTACTAAATTAGATCTACGCACATGCAATAAATTAATGCAAAACTTGATTTTGAAATTGACTGCTCAATCCAATATTTTACGTGTCACATTGCATAGGTGGGGTGAATATGTTGAGAATTAAACAATACATACATGAACGTAGGCTAGGCGCGCGCCTACACGTTGAACACACACGATCGAAATAGAGCGCTGCACGTAATATGAGTACGTACGTGCAGGCCAGGGACTCCCCCCCCCCCCCCCCCCCCCACCGACCGTGCTTTCATGAAGACCAATCGGAACCGTTTCCCGACCATGCGTCATGAATATTCACGAAAAATGCGAAATCTGCCTAGGCTTGGTTACAAAAAAAAAAGACGCGTCCCGCTCGCCCAAATGTGCCCATAATTAACACAAAGTAAAGGCTAAATGTTCTGAAACATTCGCTCGTTCTCATAGTATGTATGAAATCCAAAAGATCAAAATGAGGCAAGCAGTCATGGTCGTAAAAAATGAAAACTAATACAACAAAATCCTGAGAAGACAAACATGGGTCTATTAGATATACCACTGCCTACCCGCATGGGTATGTATGTGACTGGGATTTTGTTTGTCTCCCCCGTCTATGCCCCCCTTTCAACAAGTCTGGCTACACCAGTGGTCTGTATTGAATCTCTTGTTGACCTTCTTTTGTTCCACTCGATCATGTTTCTTCCCTAAGTTTGTTTAAGTCCTTGTCTGCGCGCAGATGCTAGCAGAGAGCGAAATTTAGAGGCAGAAACAACGTAGAAAATACTTACTGTATTACACCAGTTTGGTTTGGAGCATGCCCAAGGTGTTGTCCCATACAGTGTCTTTAGCTACAGGAGGCGGGGATGGGGGCATAAGGCCACCCTCCTGACTCCCTCCCAGGGGGTGGGGGGGGGGGGCAAGGGTGAGGGGCAACTTCCCTTCACTCAAATTTCATCCATGTAGTAAGGCCGCCCTCCCCCCCCCCCCCCTCCCCTCCGACATCAGAGCCCCCAATTAAAAAAAAAATGTAGATAGTAGGATAAACAATATCACATTGGTAAACATGATAAATGGAATGCTAACGAAGGCGATTTTTCTACCTTTCACAGTTTTCTTCAAATAAACATATACAAATCTTACATGCATTTTCCGTCCCCCTATTCCATTATTTGAGATACATGACAGTACCTATGTAATTAGATTTCTTTGCGGAGACCATATCTTGTATCACAACTAGATCTATCTAAACTTGTTGACATGCGATACGACTGAAGACATCTGGAGAGGAGGCGGATAAGACTTCTTATATCAATGATGAAAGACCTCATAAGGCTCCCAACCTGAGTCAGTGGCGGAGCTACGGGGGGGGGGGGGGGGGGAGGGGCGCAAAGGGACATGTACCCAAACCGAATATTGTGAAAGAGAAAAAAGGGGTGAAAGAAAAGGGATGGGCGAAAAAAGAAGATCCTAGTACACCCTCCTCAGTGCGTATAATTCAAATCAAAACTTAAAGTAAACTAAAACTGCTTAACAAATTGCATGTAGTTTCCAGTCTGTTTTGAAACTGGTCTTCTGTGACAAACTCATGCACAACATCAATTAAAGTTTGTGAGTTTCTTAGTCATGGTATATGCATATAGTATGCATGCGGACATAATTATGATGCTGGGATTCTCGTTCTGTCATTTGAACTGGTTGGATCACACAGCAACCGTTATCCATACGCTTGTAGGAATGTCAATACCCCCCCCCCCCCCCACGCACACACACACACCCTGCAATTTTCTTCTCATTCTCCATCTCTAGTACCACGCCACGTGTATCTGATACCTGGGGAGCGTTTCACCAGGCGTTTTGTCAGTGATTTTTACTGACAAATTTGCTCTCAGCCAATCAGATGCAAGGATTTCAGTAGCTTATAACAGTTGTCAGTAAAAATCACTGACAAAACACTTGATGAAACGCTCCCCTGATAGTGGATAGAAGCGGGAGGGGGGGGGGGGGGCTTTGAGCGGACAAATTATCATATTTTTTTCTCGTCTTGAAGGGTTCTGGATCGCAAGTTGAATATAGGTTAATCTTGTTAAATCCGAATAAAACAGGACTGACTTGGCATCACCTCTCTCTCGCTCCCATCGGGTGCTGTATATTATCGGATTATGATATCAGCCAGTTTTAAGTTCATTTAGCAAGCATGGTTTGGCAATGTATATGAGCATAGGTCCTCACAACATTTCCTTGTGATCTTTTTTTATACCATTTTGATTTTATAATTAAAATACATCTTTATCTAAAAAGTGATTGTAAGACCGTTTTCATGGGTTGTTGCATCAAGACAAACTTTTCTTTGATATTTCGATGTTCATGCTTTGAATAAATAAAAATTATAAACAAAAATATCTGGTATCTATCAAAATGATCAAGGGAACTCCTTCCAGTAGCTCTCGCATATTCACATCTAGTTCAATCATGCCTGGTATTAACCCTTACAGTGCCATCAGTGCAATGTTATTCAGACCCTGCATGCAAGTCACATAGAACAGTATTGCTGTGGTATATATAGAGTTAATGAACAGGCTAGAATCAAATACAATGACGCAGGGTTAGTTCAACTAGAGTCCCTTTATCGAATAGTTTCGACAAGCCATGCTTTGAATGCCTTTTTCTTTCCACAATTAAGCAACAGTTCTATTCAAATCCGAGGGAGGGGGAGGAGGGATGCTCTTGCTCTATAGATGGATGAAAGATATGGGGGGGGGGGGGTTATCTAATTTTTTCATGTCCCCTTTCCCTATCTCCCTATCTTCTCTCAAACCCCCTTTATTCGACAATAGTTTTGGGTTTTTACTAGTGGCGAATGCAAGATTATCTGGATGTGGGGGGGGGGGGGGGGGTACAAAAGTATCCAACAAGCAAACAATTAAAAAAAAAGGCTTATCACATTTTTGGGTCCTCTTGTTTTTTTCCTGTTGGTCGCCCCGCCAACGATGAAAGCCTAGTGTAACCTGCGTTTGTCCAAATCCCATCATTTTTCAATTCGTCACAATGTATCTATCCCTCTATTTTTGTGGGCAGTGTTCCTTAGTTCGCTTCCCCATTGGACATACAATATTTCTTCATAACCTTGCCGTCCTCAGATTACGTCAGTCCCAGGTAGATACTGACAGAATACATCATCACTCCGATCAAAATCGCAAAGCCAGGATTCATTCCAGCATAGAGCATAGTTCGAACGGAGGCTTAAGCCACGGCCAAATCTTCCGCTCACTTCCAATTATGAATCAACGGATAACGGGTATAAACAGCGGCTGAGGCCAGCTTGTTGTCATTATGTCGTCATTTATGGTATCTTTTAATGCAGAACGGCAAGGGAGATTATTTTGGCTGGTATTTAATTTAATTGTGCTAATGGAATGGCATTGATCCTTGATATGTGAAGCGAGAGGGAGGAAAGCATACTCAAAGTAGTCTAACATTCAGTTTTCTTTTTGTGACTGTGTCAGCCGTGAATTTTTAATATTGCCAACAATGTCGATGGGTTGATAAATTAGATTAACATCATTATATGGGATTGACGTTTTACTCGGCCACCATAAGATGAATGCATGGTGACCAAGTATGGGGTAAAATATTTTAGTCTGTGTACCTGATATTGCAATATCATGCTCTTAAAACACAAAAAAACCAAGATAAGTAATAACAATAATAATAATAATAATAATAATAATAATAATAATAATAAAAATAATATTAATAATAATAATAATAATAATAAAAATAATATTAATAATAATAATAATAATAATAATAATAACCTTATGTATAGCTCTTCTTAAAAGTAGAATGAAATGTATTACACTTAACATTGAAATAATTATGTAGATGTATATTGGGATTATACTGTAAGCTTTCGATATTCCGAGCAATTTCATGTTCTCTCATAAATATCACCATTTTCATTGCCACAGTTCTTTGCACAAAAAGAAGAAGAAGAATATTCTTATCATGATTTTGAGTATGTAACCAATCTATCAGTAAAGCGTAAATATTGACATGAACTACTTATGGTAGCCATGCACTTGTATTGCATCGCTGATATTCAGCGGAACCCTTGAAATATCGATACCGTAAAATTGGATTTTAAGAGCGATCGATAGATACCTGGTTTCCAGACGACGATCAATGAGAAACATCCTTGCTGTAGATATCGGTGTTTATGAGCTCACGCCCGACATCTTCATGCATTTCAAGTCTTATTCGCAATTTGCATACCTGTGAAATTGAAATTGATGTTGCAATTAGCTTTTTCAAGCCCTACCAAGATATGTGTGTCCAACATGACCAGGAAGTGTTAAAATTGCCTTCAGAACCAAATATGATTGCAGGTAAACACGATAAGTCATTTCGATTGCGTCATTACCTGCGCTAAGCGAGCCGTTAAAGGCAATTAAGACATACACCAGTTATTAAAATTAGTGTCTTCACTGTTCACTTTTGCAATCACTTTTTAAACCACCTATTTTCAAGCCTCATAACCCTTCTTACCAGCTTTCAGCTACATAACCCATTACTGTTCAGCTTGATCAAGCTCCTAACTTCCATATCTTTGATAAAAAAAGACAAATTATAGTCGTGACCTCAAAGAAAATCATTTAAAATAAATTGTCTTGATGCCAATTTTTAGCAGAAATACTGACCCCACTAAGACGAATTTGCCAATTTGCTACTTCAGCGGCAAGCAAGGAGGTTTAATCAACTTCATAGATTAGGAAGGTGATGAACATTCATTTTTTTATTTTTTATATTTTATTAAAAATTAAAATGATCTCTAAATCGCCTTCGGGTCTCCATTTTAAAGTGCATGTCATTACGGACAGCTGTGACGTCGTTTGATGATTTCCCTGATGTTTCTTAGGTTCCACCCCTAACTAGTTTATTTCTCTTGATTTGTGTCTCCCATCTCAGTGCGCTGGAGGTACAATTCTAGGATTCGCGATCTGGGTCCGTTTCAATGAAGATTTCTTCAAGCAAATTCCAGAGGAAGCCGGTATTGGCGTTTATGATTACACCTATATAGTCATGGCCGCTGGAGGCGCTATAATGGTCGTGGGATTTTTCGGCTGTTGTGGCGCCATCAGGGAAAGTGTATGCCAGTTATCAACGGTAAGCACTCACGTGGTGGGTCTTTGTGTTAGAAGCTGCTGTTGGGGTAAACATTTACATTAGTTCATGGGACCTGGGTAATACATTTAATTAGCCAAACTATTTGTAAAGTATAATTATGTATTACAAAAGTAACAATTAAGTTTCCCTTCGACATTATGTTCATATTGCTTTCATAGACTATTTTTGTTTATGTAAATTATTTTTGTCGGTTGTGTCATGTATCTGTGCCTCCCGAACAGAGGAACGTCTTAAAAAAAATATTTATGATATTTCGGTTTCATGAATGATATCACTGGTGCGAAAATAGGTAATAGTAAATAGTCAGAATTTCTATTCAATAAAGGATTAATCTTCCATGACTGCTGAATCAGAGGGATTATTTTTTGTTCTTTCATTGAGAAAGTCCACATGAGTGGATGAAAGCTTGTCTACTAAATTTAAGATTGGTAGAAGCCTTATCTATAAGGTATGACTACCCAAGGAGATACGCTTGCCTAGTACCTCTTTGGACGACCTAAACGAATTAAAGTTTTTTAAAAGTTAAGAATTTTTGTTATTAATACCTCAAAGCGTGGTTGTTAATTTCCCAAATGATGTGGAACATCCAATAATTTAAACGTCTTCTTATATGTATTCCAAATGTAACATTATCAGAAAACATATATTGCGATTGTTCATTTCCGATATGTATTGATTCATATTCAAAATATATTTATAAATGTTGTTAATTCCATTCTCTCCGCAGTATTTCGTCATAGTTTTTATCATATTCTGTGCGGAGATAGCAGCTGGTGTATGGATGTACATAGAGAAAGATAAGATAGGGCAATCGACAGGGGAGTACTTTGACACACTAGTGCAGGAAAAATACAGTGGAGATGTCTCAATACAGATACTCGTAGACTACACGCAAAAGAGGGTAAGTTATTATTTAATTATTTATTTATTTAATAAGTTATCTCGTTATTTGTTTATTTATTCATTTATTCATTAATGATATCTATGCAGGATTGTATATATATATATATATATATATATATATATATATATACAATCCTGCATAGATATCATTAATGAATAAATATAATAATAAGCAAATTATATATATATATATAAGTATATATGAAGTATGAAATATGAAGTTAGATTCAAATGCTATTATTCCACTTCTTACAGCTTGGGTGTTGTGGATCAAGTGGACCTGACGACTGGACGTTATCTAATCAACCAATACCCGATTCATGTGGACGTAACTGCACAGAGGGATGCTATGACACCGTAGATCATGAAACATTTGATGAGGTGAGGTTTTTTAAAATATATTTTGATACCCCAGTCACACGAACGTTACGGACCCGAGACTGACAACAGACCGAACAAAAATGTTACATCACCCCGAATGACCAATAATCGTTCGGCTTGGCGGTGTGACTGCGATACTATTAAATGATAACTTGATATTACACTCTCACTAGTCCGCAGGTAAAAACACTCAAATAGCTTAAAACGTAATGTCGCGTAAAGACAGGGGAAAGACGCAAAGAGAAAAACTGAAAAACTACAATCATACATATCTGAATAAATGTTTTCATAATAATTTGTGCTAAACTGTTAATAGAGTTAAAAATGATAATTCTACATCCTCCTAACATTTTGGTTCTGCCTCTATAGAATGAAATTAATAATTTTGTCAATTATGCGCCTTTCCCGCGTTTTTCTCTACGCTACCTAAAATGAACACAATAGACCGCTTCGGTAATGTATGCAAATTTTATGCAAATTTTATGCATACGTTTCAAACAAAGGTTGTTCTTGACAACCTGAAAGCTTGCCTGACATAGCTACAAATAATGTATGCAAATTGGATTCCAAGCATTGAGGCTGATTTATAAAAAAAGCAGATACATGGAATAGCTCGTCACTAGGTGCTCAGCGAATATATGTGCATAAATTTGTATACATTACAGAAGCGGTCTATTCCATAAAGCCT
Organism: Heliocidaris erythrogramma; assembly: GCA_025617745.1. NCBI lineage: Eukaryota > Metazoa > Echinodermata > Echinoidea > Camarodonta > Echinometridae > Heliocidaris > Heliocidaris erythrogramma. The sequence goes on along the minus strand of CM046864.1, from coordinate 46,228,361 downwards.
TAAGCCAACCTCCGCCTGACCGAATTTTGAAATATACCCTTTATTCATCCACGGGGAGCTATATATTTTCTGAACAAATTGAAACCAACTTCATGAGATTCCGTTTCCTGTGGAATGAGTAACAGCGTCCCGAATGTTGAGCCCCGAATGTTGAGCCCCGGTGGTTTTTCTGACGAGGGCCCCGTCTCTGAGGAACGCTACTTTGCGGGGGGTGAAAATTTGATGACGACATATCGTGTAGACGCACTCGGAGCTGTATACATGACATGTCGTCACACGTCTAGCGACCCCCTGCAGTTTCCTCTGTTGTTACGCCATAGGGAGGGGGCGGACCAAAAAAAATTATCTTTTTTATTTTTTATGGATAAACGGAGACCAAAATTTATGAATACCCAGGGTAATTATATTCTTTGTTTACTAAGCTTTACGTCAATATATGGTTGTTTTGGGTCAGGCTGAGGTCTTTAAGCCAACATTAGCTTTCCAGTCTCTTGCTGTGCCAAACAGGAAATATGGGGTGATGTATAGACCATGCAATCTTATATTCTTACAGTTCAGACTCACTGCTTCGCGTTACGACCGGACTGACAGGTAGGCCAGGAGCCTGTCCCGAAATAGTCACCCCATTTTACATATGATATTTGACCCCTTAAAAGTTACTTAGAACATCCATGTCCTCGACAAAAGGCTTGTCAGCTCGAACGAAGCCGCCCGGTTTGGCCCCCAGAGCCCCCCCCCCCCCCCCCCACCAAAAAATGGCCCCAAAGTCGGGTTGATTTCAACCCATCTATGCGCCAAACTTTGTCAGACGGAAGGTGTATCCCGTTAAGATGGGTTTTCAGACCGCCCCTAAAAAATGGGGAAAAATTTTTCCCCTTAAGGCCCATGGACCATATTTTTGTAATGTATATCCATACCTCTTCCTTCTGACAAAATTTGGTCCATGGACCTTAAGGGGAAAAACTTCCCCCATTTTTTTTTTTTTTTGTTTGCTAATGTATAGTCTAACGCCTTCCTTTCATGAATATTCATGCCAACTAGTTTTGACGGAATAAACCGTATTATGAGCAATTTGACGCGATATGAATATTCATGAGCTCAGCTGCAGGATTGGTGCCTATATAGTGCTTACAGGTTTGTGTCTGCAAACTACAGACATCGTAGATGGGGTTTTTGATGACTGAAGTAACGTTCTACAGCTATTTACACTCAGAGGTTGGAATAGTGATAGAAATTCAACACTCGAATATTAAATCATTTTTTTTCTATGCATTAATTATTAAGATGATTTGAAATTTGGTTTCGTAGCAATAATATTTATCTGTTTATACAATAACGTGCATTTTTTCGTATTATATGTAATGCGATACGTGTGTATTTACAAACCTAACCATTTCATTCGATTATTTTTTTTCTAATTATTGATTGCAGGGTTGTAAATCTAAGATAATCGCCATACTTCAACAAAACCTATACATAGTAGGAGTAACCTGTGCAACTGTGGCGCTTGTGGAAGTAAGTCTCCATAAGAAAAAAAAACGAATTTCCGACCAAGGGAAAGAAAAGAGAGGGGAAAGAGAAATATAAAGAGAGAAAGAATGGGAGAGAGGGGGAAGAGGATGGGAAGAAATAAAGAAAGACACAGATAGAGATAGAGATAGAGATAGAGAGAGAGAAAGAGATAAATTTGTCTTGCCTCATACATCATAATAGATACAGGTACTCGACTATCCTAAAGAAGAGGTACTTCTTCGTCTTTGTGGACACGCCAAGAGGGGGGTGGGGGGGGGGGGGGGGATAGTTAGAGACCCAAAATCTGCTGGGGCCCCGTAACGCGAATGTTTACAATCAATCGAAATGATCAATAGACAATCAAAATGATCGTTGCATGCATCCATTGTTCAAAAGGCTTATCATTAACCAATCAGGATCACTGTTTAAAATTTGCAATTGATCCCAAAACTTTGTGTTACAGGGTCCCAGACTTACCTTTCAAAGTCCTCGTATTATTATTTAAAAAGAAATAAATTACTACTATTTCACTAATTTTAGCATGCTAGACAATGAAGATCTTCAAGAGTGATATTTTATTTGTAAATTATTAAAGGAGTAGTCTGTGATAAATCATAAATCCCATAACGCAGCCATGATGAAACCTGGTCTTGGCACTCAAACTACGAAATCAAATTTCACCACATTCAACCCGTACCTCAAACAAATCAAAAAATTATGAGAGATAAAAATGAAATGAGGTTTCTACAAAGGGAAGAAGATGCCCTTTTCTTTCAAACAGAAACATGGCTTAAGAACGCTACGCTTATGAATCATCATCACCACCATCATCATCATCATCATCAACTTCATCATCCCATATTGTACACAATTTAAATTTGATTTTCATGAGAAATATATTGTGAAAGGAAAGTGTTATTTTAAGCAGCTTTTCGGTGTTATTTTGAAAATAATAACATTTAATATGTGTTTTTTCTGTTTTCACTTTCCAGGTACTAGCAATGATCTTGACGGTATTCCTATGTAAGAGAATACGACGAGAGATGGACGAAGATGACGAAAAACCATATAACCCTTAGGATAATAAATAGTAACCCTTTGACTACTGAATTCTTGAACTCACATATGCTTAATACAGGAGCCACACGGTTCGCGTAGTCTATGGGTTATTTAACTCTTTATTGTGTGGAGTATATAATGAATTACATGTACGACCGACGTGTGGAAAAAGTCGACTGTGGCACACCCCTGTTTGTTCCACTGGTCTACCAAAGCAAGTAAAGAGTTAAGAAACATATCCTTTAAAACAAAACTAAATCTGGTTTACAGTCCTCTTATTTATGGTAAACCGAATGTCAATCTATCAATTCCATACAGTCAAATTACTCTCTCTCTCTAAAACAAAAGAGAAAATGAGTGAATTTTCACTCTATTTTCACTCCCCGGGAGTCGCGTCAGTCGTCAGTGATAACCCGTTTAGAAGTGATTATCAAGTGCAATTTGAATAGAAAAGAGTATACTGCCTGGACTGTTTTCAGTGAGCGCTCCGTAATAATGCACTATACCTACCCTAGACGTTGATGGCGTGTGAGACTCTCACACATTTTTGAGTCCTGCATGAATACAGTGCACTGACTTCGGTCAGTGATACAGTGGGGTTATGGCGGTCTGTGCTGAGCGCGTATGTAGCTGGCTTGCGTGCGATAGGTTTTGTATGGGTCTCACATTAAAGAAAAAAAGAAAAGGAACGGCCAGAATCCGGACTAAGAAAAGAGTGAATTTTCACACTATTTTCACTGTATTTTCACTCCCCAGGGAGTGACGTCAGTGATCACCTTTTTTTTTCCTTTCTTTTTTCTTTTCTTTTAGAGAGAGAGAGAGTACGGTTTTCTATCATAATGGTGACATCCCAGTAGCCCATGCATGAGACCGACTGCCTGCGAGTTAGACCAACATATCGGTCTTGAGAACCGTCAGAAAAGCTGTAGGCGGCCCCCGAGACCGACATGTTTCAAGTGCTTTGGTTTCGTTTATTGGCTATTGCCATACTGAATAGATTTATGAAGTCATGAAATGAAAGCGAGTTTTGCATTCCATGATTACATGATTATCTGTTTATGCGGCATTGAGTTATAGAATAAGGTCATTGGGAAAGGGATGATATTTGGAGCTCCATAGATTAGTGGACATACTGGTGATTGTTTGGACATATGGAAGTAACCGTCTTTTTTGTATTGTGTGATTTTATAACTGAAGTAACAGCGATTGTATTTCTGAAAATCTGAAAGTTGTATACAACTTTCGATTTAAATTATTATAAAGTTGAGTTCTGGACATGCGATAACATTGTGGAAAAACTATCTGGAAGCATTGGGAAATGATGATTAAGACTCTATATAAGAATTGGTGTACATAGTGTGAGGTTTTGGAATTACCAAAAGGATAATATAGGGTTCATAATTCCGAGAATGAAATAAAACTCTACATCATTTTTATTCGGAATTACGAACTTTTCATTTTCGGAATTATGAACCCTTCTTCATTTTCGGAATGCTGATACACAACCATACGCCATCGTACGCCAGCCTATGCATAACATACGCAGGGACTACGCCGATCCTGCGCGTAATGTCGGCGTACTCGGTACGCCGCACAACGCAACTCTACGCAGGCCCGGTGTAAAAGGGGCTTTAATCAATCCTTTCCCAATTGCTTCAAAAAAAGAATGAGTGCCCCCGTATTATTCCTGATGATTGGACCTTCGTGTAAACGGGCCTAATGTGACTGTGTTGCTTTTCCATTTTGATATGCATCTGAACTGTGTGCTGATGAATAAATAGACTGTTTTCAAAGTAATGTTGCAGAGCTTTCCAAGGCCAACAAACGGTTAAAACTTTTTTTTACAGAATGAGAATTGCACAAACAAAACAAATATATGTTGTAAACAAGATCTGACTTTAATGTAATATTTCTACGTGAAGGATGAGAAACCTTTACTCCGTATTTTTTATACCATTATTTGTAACAACATATTCATTTTTTCAATGTCAAAAAAGTTAGAATTTGCTTGTTTTATGATCGCTTTTGTAAATGGTATACCTAAATATGCTTATTTAACTTGTATAATGCATTCATTTTTAGTACATATTACTCCTTATTGAAAACAATATTACTTTTGAGGAGATATTATGAAATGCCCGATCTTTTTTGATGTATTACTTTAACTCAAGACTTTGTTGGTTCATGTATTCACAAGAGTTAAGAACTCGTGAGGCACTCTTGATTGTCTGTAATAAGATTTAATTAAGAAATACTGTATACAATAAACCTACAGTTTCCATTCATGACAATTTAATATATGTACAACCCTTTAGTCGACAATTTCCAACACCCCCCGGTAGTGATCTTACCGAGGTTTTTTTTTCGTAATGCCTTTTTATTGTCTAAAAGTTGTTTAATTCAATATCTAAAATTCCACATTTTGCAGGTTGCCATGAAAAGAACACAAATTATTTTTTTGGTACAGTACCCCATGTAAAACAACCAAACAAACAAATAAACAAACAATATTGTTTCAAATGTATTCCCTAGCTTTAAGCTAGTGAACCTATGTGGCGTTCCACATTATTTTCCCTTTCTTGTATTTCGTGAAACTTGCAGAAATGTCCAGAAAAAAGGTATCTTAAATTTTACACGCGACACCTAAAACATATCAATGTCATTGGCCTTTAACATTTAATCACTTTGTGGAGACTTGTACATACCTTCTCGTCGTTGACAAGACGGCTATCAGTTTTCTTGTTAAGGGGTTCAAAATTATATGAACCATCAGAAAAAAGAGAATAATGTTTTCATGGATAGTCTTTAAAATAGCTTCAAGATAGAAAATGAATAGATAGCATAACATCCATTTTGACCATTGCTTTGTAGAGATATAGTTTATGTAGATTGGGATGATTGTTTTCATAAATGATTTCATTTTAAATGGAGAGCAATAATATCAAATAAATAAGAAATATGCTTTTGACTACTTTTGCATAATTGATAAATATTTCTTATTGCTGTTTCCACTTGTGTTTTGTTTCTGCTTGATGATCCAATTTTGTGTATCGTTTGTTAACTGATAAGTTTTGTATATATGTTAATAAATAGTCTTTCAAAAACTTTTCTGTCCGTTCCGTTTCTTTTTTCATTATTTTTATTGTTAACGACTAAACAGTTTTAACCATTAGTACATCAAAACAGTACTACGATTTAGTTTGCCCAAGCCATCAACATCATGATCAATGGGTAAGTTAAGTTATTTTTCATATAACTATGCAGGTATAAATTAATGAAGCTTTTATTTTGTGTGTCTCTATTTACTTATATCTATTTAAGCCATATGCAGTATTTCTTATAATTTTCATGTAAATTATTACTCAATTTCATCATCCTGGAACAAAAATGGGGCTATAATAAGCATGGGCGGCGATCCTGGGCCCGGAAATTGTGAATTTTGCAGAGTAACCAATGCAAAGGCTAGTCTCGTCCCCCTCCCTCGGTCGTGACATGAAATCTCCGAACATAATAACAATGATAGATAAATATTTGGGACTGTGGGGAGGATCAGACGATGAAACACCTTTTGGTCTGCCCCCTCCTATACCAGGATGACCAGAACCGTGAACTGTCACTAATCTGGAGAGTTTCAAAGCCAAAGCGTTCTACGCTCTGCCTTGAACGGGACTTACAGGTTACCTATTACCAGGTCGGCTAAGCTGTCGAGACCTAGTACGGATCCTCCAGTTCTTCCTATCCATCATGCAGTTTTTCAGCTCGTCTACGCCAACTACTCCAGCATCTTCTTTTAGAATGTCAACGTAGGTCTTGTGCTTTCTGCCACGCCCTCGTCTTCCATGCAGGGGCTCCTATAGGATGAGACCGCTCGAGATTCGAGAAGAAGAATCTCAAGGACTAATGTAATGCTTGGTTTTATCACTGTTAAAACAAATCGGAAATTTCACAAGTGCCTTCAAAACTATTTTATCATAATATAGTAGTCCAATAATAATTTCACTTATTGTGTGGACACACGATTTTGAGAAGGGTGATGCATGCATGGAAACTCCATGAAAGGTGCTTAGAATAAATTGACCATAAAATCAGTGAAATAACCTTTGACAAAGTACAACAAATGGTGTTAAAGTTGTGTTAAACGTACTTTAAGCTGGTGAGAAGTTTTTTGGCAAAAAAAAATTATATCTGCAGTACTTCGCCATTTCATATTATTCCTTACCCACATGTCTAACTGTACAACTTAAGGCATAAGTTAAGTTGGACTAATTTAAACCGTTATCACATTACCAGGAAGGGGGGGGGGGGGCACAAATCCGTACAAGTCCTAACTCATGGCGAAAAAATAACAAAAACAGATATAAGAATAAAATGAAGGGGAAAGTTGAAAAGCAACATGAATACAGGATAGGAACAGGATAGGACCCACTCCCCTATATACCCTAACAATATTTGGTAATCCTGTTAATTCAAATTTCATTGACATAGGAAGGGCCTTCCCCCCTCCTCATTGCAACCAATAAACCCCTTTTGGTTTGATTTTTATGTTACATGGTAAATTCACGTCCCCCCCCCCTCCCCTCCCCAAACCTGTGGGTTTCTCCCCACGATTTTGTGTGTTACTAGTATCTTGGCGGAACTGTGTGCAATCGGACTGAAATGCGATATTGTCCGGTCGCCAATTTTGCCCTTCCATAAATAACTGACAATTGAATAAATTACCACCGGATATAAACACTGGAGAAGAACGAGATGAAGGCTTATCAATTGATTAGAGATGATACCTAGTTCTGGTAAAAGGACATTGGAAATTGGTTTGCGTTGCATTAGAGCGCTCTACATACTGCAGAACAATTGTGTGGTCTATATACTACCAATATCTAGCCTATAAGTTAAAATACAACGCACCTGATATATTACAACAAATAAACGCTACTAGTCCGGTGAAAAAGGGACACGTCTAGGCCCTACTTAATAAAACTTGTTATCAACAGCAACTGCCAAAGTTCTATAACAAATTTGTTATCAGCCAAATCAGATGCAAGAATTTCAATAGCTTAAATATCAGTTACTGCAACTTGTAATTGCTCATGTTGATAACAAGTTTTATGAAATGGCCCAGATCGCTATTAACTCAAAAGGAACTCGTATCGGACTGAGGTTTCACACTATAAAGTTGAAGGATGCCAAATTTATTTGGAGTAAGTTTTCTCATTTTAATTTTCTTTGAATACTGTTCTTAAAATAATGCTATAAACAGTTGCTGTTCTGTACGATTTACTGATACACTCAGATTTTGTCGGCTTCATTTTTCACAAAAAAGGTATAACATTATTTACATCTATTTAGCATTTTGTATAGTTGTAACGTTGTAATTCTTACTAGGCCTACATGCATCTATAATTGTTTGGTTTTATTGTAAGTGCTTTGGGCCTCATGTGAAAAGCGCGGTATAATTAATAATGATAATAATGATGATAATAATAATAATAATAATAATAATAATAATAATAATAATAATAATAATAATAAAAATAATAATAATTATTATAATGATGATAATAATAATAAAGGCATTATCCTAAGAATAGTATTTAAAGACATATTCTAAAACTTACTCCAACTAACTTTGACATCCCTCAACTTTATAATATGCAAAACTCAGTGTGATACGAGCTTTAACTTCTGAGTTATCAACGATCAAAAGTGTCAAATGTTGCTTGTACAATAAACTTGTCTGGTCTATCATAATGCACCGATTGTACAGCATTAGTGGTGTCAACACTTTTTAAATTAGGCATTGAAACGCGCACGCATTCATTAATGCATGGCATGTACAAGGGAAAATATGAAGCTTGAACGAGTGTTTTGTTATCTCGCGTTATGTATAAGTAGAAACCAGAACATTTATAGAGTAAATCTGCTACCTCACTACATGTAACATTGGAGAGATTTCACGACAAAATGGAGAGCGATGCGAGGGATTCGACCGATAAATGGAAATTCATGGTCCTAAGCAGTGCATTCTGCATGCACATCCTCGTGGCAGCCGTTAATAAGTCGTTCGGTGTGCTCATTCCCGATATGGTAGTCCTGTTCGACACCGGAGCAGCCGTGATCGGCCTCCTGTGCAGTCTCCCCTTCGCAGCCATGCCCATGACGAGTGAGTATTGTAATATCATTGTAAATTCTTGAACACTTTCATCAGGATGGTTTAAATCATTAGGTATTAGACACATCCAAGAGATATTGTGACACCGTCCCTCGGTTTACCAGTAGGCTTCATATATCTAATAAATAGATATGTCAATTATATGGGTCATTTACACTATTCAAACATTGCGATCTAAACAATATTGCTGTATAAATGTAGATGTTGCTGAACAACTGTGTCATTTTGGTGAAGTTGTAAGCAACACACTTTAAAAGGCAATCCAACCTTTGCAAAAAGCTGATTTGTGTGAAAGCAGAAAAATAAGAGATACAGGATGGTGAAAAGTTTGAAAGAAATCGGACAAAGAATAAGAAGGTTATGAATGTTTGAAAAGTGAGATCACTACATCTCTGTGAATCTCAAATTGGCAATAATAATGGTGAATTGATTGTGACGTATTTACAGTGAACTCTTCCATTTGTCGTACCCTAAAATATCACTGAATGCCGGTTTTGTCATAGGCTGCTTTTCCGTCGGGGTAGTACTCAAAATATATTGTGAATAGCATATTAGTATAAGTTCTTCAAAAGGAAAAAGATCCTACAAAGTTGTATGTTTTGAAAAATTGACATTTTAGTCATTTTGTGTTTTCGAGCGAATAGGAGGGATGACCATCGCTTCATCACAGTGGCCGTACCGATTCGGCCAATGAGAAATTCCCATACTAGTATGTATAGTGATTACAACATTTACAAAAATCAAAATTTTCTTATTGTTTGTACGATTTTGCTTCAAACGTTAACAATCTACTTCTGCTTTCACACAGATCAAATTATTACAAAGTTTGGATCGGCCTTTAACATTGCCACTTTGCTAACATCCCGTGGCTATAGACGGTCAATAAGCATGTTTTGGGGGTAATAAATCCAAATGTTAGGCATACTACTGTGCAAAGCTCAATGCAATATGTTTCATTCAAACATTCACCTGTTTCGATCTGGGCCCTGTTGCATAAAACTTACCATTAACGGTAACTGTGCCATCAATGGTAACTCCCATGGAAAGCTTGATTTTGATTGGCTGTTGAGTGATGTTACCATGGTAGTTACCATTGACACCAGAGTTACCATTAATGGTAAGTTTTATGCAACGGGGCCCTGGTGTGATATGCAGAATACAGATTGCAAAAAAAGGAGAAGAAATTGGATTGGACAAATTCTTTACCTGTATGCCAAATGACAGAAAGTAAAGCCCAACACACACTATATTGTGATCGACTGTGAGCCAATTTTGGAAATAAATCACAAAAGCATTAAATATGGGCATTTTAACCAAAAAAAAAATCTACGTGATTCAGGTTCTGAACAATGATATGAATACTAAACATATAATAAGGCTTTGGTACGCTGTCACCATTCTACCTGGGCCAAATCACTGTCACATCGTAGACTATCGTAGTACTGGTCTGACGTCATTACGACTATGAGCCGATTTGGCCTTTCCTCCCACTAGAAAGCTGACAATAGGCCGTGCTTTCGATTTTACTATCTACATGTATATGACTATTTAGAACCTGAATCAAAAATATTTTATGTGTTTAAATGTTTATATCAAATGCTATGACATTTTCTTCCAAAATCGGGTTGCAGACCGATCGTATATTGTGCGGTGGGCTTTACACATTAGTTCTCAGCTAATCAGATATACAGATTTCATTCTTTTAAATGTGTTGAAATGTCTATGCTATTGCATTTTCTTCCGAAATAGGATGTCAGACCGATCGTATAGTGTGCGGGGGGCTTTAGTTTGGAGTAATGGAAGCATCCTGCCCGTCAAAGTATTTTGGAAGGGGACAAAAGGAGATAGAACTGAGAAAAAAATTACATGGAGTGATATTCAGATTTTTTTCAAACGGACGATACACTGGTTGAGCACTATGTATTCATTGCAGTGCTGACGTATTGAAGCAATAGATCATTTTATTTTCATGGTTCGGGAGATTAAATGAAAGCCAGTAAAATATACTTGTAGACTGAACAAACATGGGTCTACAAAGACTGCCAAAAATATTATTTTTACATTATTTTGCGCTTAGAAATTTCAAGATAACATAGAGGATATACTCATTCAGGAAAAACCCTGGGATCTTTTGTAGGTTTTGTGATGCACGGTCTCATATACTTAGAATAAAAATCACTTGCGAGTGTTATTTCCAATGCTCTTTATGTACTTGAACAAGATACACAAATTTAATCCAGGGAATTTTACCGAAATTTGATTGTATTTGATTGGCTATTTCTAATGCAATGTACCATAGATTAGGGTTGAATTACTAATGGAAGATGCACGCCAGGGAGCAAAGCGACTGAGTGCTACAAATAGAATCTACTTTACTAGTATTGCAATCACATTTTACGGCTCTGGGCGAGTACGATCCCGAAGACCGACGCGCGAGGAAGCAATGCGACCCGGTGTTAAAAAATCACAATACTTTTAGCAATTTGCAAGTGAAGTTTCCATGTATTTGCCTTGGACTGATTGCTCTTCCCTTTGGGTTTGTAGGTGCACTTTCCTCATGACCCACGAGCTTGACTCCCCCAAAAGTCGGGTCGATTTCACCCCATCTAACCTATGCACCAAACTTTGTCAGTATTAAACAATATGACTGGATATTACAAAGTACACATAAAAAGAAAGCTAAAAAAACCTGACAAAATCTTCCGTCCGGATGCATTATCAGACGCCAAGTAAATATTTGGGTCAGGTAAGTTATTCATGAATAATTACTAGGCATATCATTTCCTGAAATAGTTTTCTTTGGTCATGGTTGTTGCACTAGACAAGTGAAATATATACAAGCTCATTATCCGATTTAAAGGGCTCTTGAGTTTTGTTTCAGGCATCGATCATCCTTGCGGTTTGCTTCTAATAAGAATATAATCATTATCCAAACAAAAGGCTCACTATGCGGTAAAACGGTGAAGGCTGCTGACCCTTATACGCGAGGTCCTGGGTTGGATCTTTCATTGCTAGATGCTTACATCCTTGGACAAAGTATTTTGCTCACATTTGTCTCTCTCAACTCATGAATTTTAAATGGGTGCCTGCCAAGCTGTGATAATAATATGTGCAGGACCCGTATACAGGAAAGAGCAGTATTAAAGTATATGGGTACCCTGGATACATAAGACCACGAGGTCCGGGGTTCGAATCCCACCGCAGCACTAGCGTCCTTTGGCAAGACGTTAATCTACATTTGCCACTCTCCACCCAGGTGTTAAATGGGTACCCGGTAGGATGCGAAAGTTAATGTCGTTTGTTTAGCAATTTGAGCGTCACTGTATTGCCCATTGCTGGAATACTCCCCAGGGAGCGGATAATGTGCATACATTGTGTGCGGGCATGTCAGAATCCGATGACCGGGGTAATAATATATATTATGTAAAGCGCTTAGACACGTCACCATTGATGTATTAGGCGCTTTATAAAAGCGGAATATTATTATTATTATTATATTATTATTCATATCACTATTATTAAAGGAAAATCCAAACCCAATGGCAAGTTGCTCTGAATGAAAGAGGAGAAATCAGAGAATCAGATTGGTGAAAGTTTGAACGAAATCCGACAAGCAATAAGAAAGTTATACATTTTTGAAAGTTCTAATCACTATACATATGGGAATTTCAAATTGGCCGAATAGGTAACATGACTGTGATGTAGTTGCGGACAACTCCCCCATTCGCTCCACCACACAAAATGACTAAAATGTCATTTTGTTTCAACATGTATTACTCAGTAGGATTTTTTTCTTTCATGAGGACCTATAAAAATATGCGATCTCCAATATATTTTGAGTACTGACCCGAGGGTAAAGGCGCTTCGGAGAAAACCGCACATTAATGATATTTTTTGTGTACGACAAACGAGAGAGTTGTCCACAAGTATGTCACAATCGACTCACCAAATTGCCAATCTGAGATTCGCATAGATGTAGTAATATAATTTTTCAAACATTTATAACTTTCTTATTCCTTGTCCGATTTCTCTCAAACTTTCACGATCCTGTTTTTCCTTATTTTTCTGCTTTCACACAAATAAACTTTCAAGGTTGGATTGCCCTTTATTTTTTTCTCACATCGATTATTGACAATAGCCCTGGGAAATTATACAAAAGCCCATGTACACTAAATTCCCGTTCACACGAAGCGCTATTTCGATTGCGTTAGTACCTACGCTAATTGAGCCTGTGAAGGCTTTGTTTGCAATGTTCATTTTTTGCAGTCACTTTTTAAACGAAGCGCAAAAGCCCGTACCATTCACTTACATGGTTCTAACGCCAACAAATGACGCCTCCTGTGAGTTTGGCTTAAGATCCTGGTTTTATATTTCTCTAGGTCCTCTAGTGGCACATTTGCTCCAGTCCAACCGGGTTCGCCCACGTGTCGTTGCTGTCACTGGAGCCTTGTTTAGTTCTCTTAGCCTCATCTTGAGCGGCTACACCAAATCGTTAGTGCTGCTAGGAGTATACCTCATAACACTTGGTAAGATGAATGAATGAATGGATTTTTGCATACATTATTTGTTGCTATGCCCGCAAGCCTCTTGCAAGCTTTCAGGTTGTCAAGAACAACCTTTTTTGAATAAAATTTGCGTACATTACCGAAGCGGTCTATTGTCACAAGTTGTCAACATTAGAAATTACCCATCCATTTCAATTTGTGATATGCATCAATGTACTGCATTAAAAAACCCTCCTGCATGTTAAAGGTATTGGTTTGTCGATGGTATACATGACTCAGTTGGTGGCGCTGAACGACTTCTTTAACAAAGGCTTCATAATTATGAACTCATTGACGGAAATTGGTAGCACCCTGGGCGTTGTATTTGTTCCTCTCGTCATAGAGCGTTGCAACGAAGCTTACGGCTACAACGGTGCTATGATGATCCTTGGAGGAATCATGCTTCACCTGGTAGTCACAGGCACCACCATCCGTCCGCCTCGACCTGACCAAAGGGGTAAAACGATGGACTGCATCAACAGCTCCGAAGGCCAAACAGAAGATGAGGAAGGATGTTCGTCGCAGACGGGACCAAGTGATTCCGCTACTCACTCTCTTGAAGACAGTGCACCATCAATGTCAATTCAACAGGGAGTATGTGAAGATATGTCCGGTGATGAACAGCTAGAACCAGGTACTTCTTCCGATACATGCCCGCTCTTGAATAAAGAAGTGACCACAGTGGTAGCGGAAGAGAAAGAACAAGAACTGTGCCCAATGGAAGGGAATGAACCTACTGATGGCCAAAGAAAACACCACCCTGTCGTTAGCTGGTTTCTTGACTGCATCTTTATCCGTCAGCCTCTCTTCACGCTTATCCTTCCTGTCCATATGCTTACATATTATGGTTTGTATTCCTGGAGACTCTTCCTTGTACCTCACGCGGAGTGGCGAGGTCTTGCAAGCTCTGACGCTGCCCTCATGTCTACGGTTGGTGGGTTCGGCGCTATGGTTGGACGCATCCTGTTGGTGATCTCTTTCCATTTTGGTGCTGATCCGTTTCTACTCTACATCATCAGCAGCTCTGTGACTGCAGTGACATATCTCGTTGACCCTTGGGTAACGTCCTTCCGGGTCATGCTGGCCACCGCTTTTCTTCAGGGCTGGACTTTGTATGTCAATGCCGCCATGTGGGCAGCCTTGTGCAAGTTGACGACCTCTCCTGCAAACCTCAAACTGGGATGTGGGTATGCTGCACTAGTAGGTGGCATTGGGGGGAATTGCAGGAGGTTTTTTATCAGGTATGATCATTTCAAGCTCTTTCAAAATTTCTGAATTTCACGTCTAAATGCATGGTAGCTCAGAAATAGTTGGTTAGGGCGGGGGGGGTAATAAAAACGCACGTGCACGTAATCTCCCCCAATGAACTGATTGAAATAGAAAGATTAAGGAAAACTTTTGTTTTGTCAAAGTTGCAGGGAATTATATAATTTCTCAGATAATTACAATCTTTGATCACCAACGTTATCATGGCCTGAAATGCCTCCAGGAGGGACTTCCCCCTTTTTTCTTTAAAGTTAACGAGTGACGTTGAAAAGACTTAAAGGCGGCCCTACGAGAGCCTATTTTCCCTGATTCCTATGCTTCAACCTGTACAGTATGAGAACTAATATGTCGCCTCGAGAAATCTAATCATTATTTTAACACACTTAAGCTGTGTTAGCCCATGTTGAAAACATTCGGGGTGAAACCGTCAATATCTTTATTCTGTAACTGCATGTACCTCTTCAAAATAGTCTCTTAGTTTCTCTCTTCTCCCTCTTTTGATTTCCATAACATGCAGGTGCCATCTTTGACGCAACAAAATCATTCATCAAAGTGTTCTTGTGTCTCGGTGCCGTCAACATCATTATCGTGATCGATCTCGTTATCTACAAGTTCATCGTCCGCGTCAAAAGAATGCGAACAACCTAGCTACGCGTGTGAAAGCAATAGTTTATGGTTATAATAATAATTTACCCAGGGTATACCTTAATAACATGAAAGGTCTTGTATAGTTTTGGTAAGCCCTCAACATTTTCTCTGTTTTTATGTGATGAGTAGCAGGTTACCAGCAATAGTAAAATACCGTGAAGTTCTTTCTTCCTTAAGTGGAATACATTTAAAAATGAGAGGCAAGAAATAATTTAGATGCGTACGCACATGTATGTAGGAGAATAATGTGAGATTATATTTAACAGGTTTCAAGCCAAGTTTCTCTTTTCTACCAAAAGAATACATTTTGTTGAAGCGGAATTGTCGGTGGTGGCGCACTGTCAGAAACACTGTCGAACTAAATTCATTTCATGTGATTTTGTATTAATCTCATCTCACCACTTCCCTGAAGCATTTACCGTAACTTTGTTATAAAACATTACGCCATTAAATCTAACGAAGCTGATTAAAGATATCATTCCACATTCCCTTATGAACTAACTGCAAAAAATAAGTAATCATAGTATTGTTGGGTTTAAATACCTTAAAGCTAAGTAGATTACGCGTTTAAGATAATACGCTCAACTTTCACTTTCTCAGTTTTCATGTTGGAAATGGAGGTGGGAAATATTACTTATGTCTAAAGTAAGTAATACAAAAGGAAGTCGGGGGCAGGTCTCTCACTCTCTCTCTCTCTATTTCTTTCTCTCCCCCCCCCCCCCCCCTCCCCCCTTCAATTTCAGTCTAGTTATTGGGTTCAGAAATTTGTTTGTTGACTGTTGCTATAAAAACTTTGAACAGCGCCACCACCGGCATCCTTTGCCTATCCTCTTCACTATTAGCTGCATTATTTGTATTTCTTTATGCCAACCATTTACACTTTCTTTCTGTACTAGGGATTCTCTAATATTCGATCCATTTACTCCACCCCTCCCCCCTCTCTCTCTCTCTTCACTCTCTCTTTCTCTCTCTCTCTTATTATTTGTTTATCGTACTCTCTCTTTATTTTCTTCACTCATTCAAGTCTTTTTTTTCTTCCTTTGTTCATTTCTTTATTCCTTTCTCCCAAACCTTCCTTTCCACTTCCCTCCATATGTATGTCTGCATCTGTCTTTGTCTCTATCTCTGTCGCTGTCTGTCTATTTCTGTCTCTCTATCTATCTCTGTGTGTCTAGTCTGTCTCTATCTCTGTCTCTGCATGTCTATCTATCTATGTCTCTCTCTCTCTCTCCGTCTCTGTCTCTATCTCTGTCTCTGTCTGTCTATCTGTCTATCTGTCTCTGTCTGTCTGTCTCTATCTCTGTCTGTCTATCTATCTATCTCTGTCTCTGTCTGTCTATCTATTTCTGTCTGTCCCTCCCTCCCTCCCTCCCTCATCCTCACCTATATATCTTTGTCACCCTCTCTTTATATATATGTTGGTAAATCAATGCCTCGACCTTGAATATGCTGCATTTATTTTGCAATTTTATCGCGCCATTGTGAAATAGACTCTCGCCATCCACGTTAATAAATGGATCCAATAACTTGGAATCACTTGGAATAACAGCCGGTAAAGATAGGTATGTATAATTTCAGTTTTCTTCTTTATTTTGATTATCAAATGCATGAAAATAAGGCCTCTTTGAATTAGTGGAAGCCTTTGCTGATAGATTTATCAAAGCTTATGGGCTTTCCACCACTAAGTACCCATGATAAACCTATTCAAAATTAGGTATTCACCTTTGCAAATGTGTGTGTGTCATTAAGGTTAAAGCTTTTAAAAAGTTATCAGCAAAGGGGACAAGCATTTATTCATATACCGACAAAAATGAAAATGTGTATTTATTATTTTAGAAAAGGCTTGTGTAATGGCTGCATATACCGACTTACGTATATAATTGTATTTGCATGCGAGAATCTAATCGAAATAGGAAATGGCAATCATAATGTGTGGTGGGAGAAAATCAATACAAGTATAATTTTTTAAATGGTTATAGCAACACCTAGTTTTTTTCTTCTTCTCACCTACGGTTATACTGCATGTATGTTCCTGATGTTATGCATTCAGCTGGCCGTTAACATAAAATGCTATTATGCAGTTCTTCAGGTCGAACGTCAGAGATACGGCGCCACTTTTTGTATGCATATAGTTTTATTGGCAACAGTACCAGAATCATGTTTTAAATTAATTATTTTAATCGGAGGGTGATGGAACATAAGTGTAACTACACCAGACAAGGTGTTTCATAACAAATACAATGTTCGCTAAGTGCCTAAAACTGGAAAACCTACAACACTTCCATTAATTTGTGTATTTTTGATTAAAACGGATCAGTGTCCAATGCATCGCGACACGTCGGTGCTTTGAAGGGTCGATTGGCTCATATACATAGGTGTTTACATTAAAACAATTCACGTTTATTTTAATAAATCTATTACTAAATATGTCAATACAGTTGGGGGAAATGACATACATGTATATGTTAAGTTTAAACCATGCATCATTTGATGTGAACCTGCATGATCTCTAATGTCAATGTATATAATAAAAGGAGAATAATAAGAGGATGAAGAAAAAGAAGAAGGAGAAGAGGAAGCAAAGAAGAAGAAGAACCAGACGAAGAAAAACAAAAAGAAGGAGAAGAAGAAGAAGGAGAAGGAGATGAAGAAAATAAGCAAGCCAATTCAAATTTGTTGACCTCCTATAAAATGAAAAGAGTACAGGGTGTGGATTGAATTCATGCATGCATGAATGTTAATAAATACAAGATATTTGACAAACATATTTGCCAAATCCATTCTTATTAGCGCCAGCGCTAGTCAATGAAAGAATGAATGGGAAAACTGTTTATTCTTACCGCAAAACGTGTATTCAACGCCCAACTTTATGAATTAAATGAAGCTGTCAATATTTCATGGTCCAGAAAACGTGAAGCGAATCTCAGTTTGACAAAAAGCCAGAGGACCATGAAATAATCTGCATTCGTTGCCACAAATATAAAAATAGAACGTTGTTCTGGCAAAGGTGACAAAATAATTTCTGATCTTATTTTTTGTATTTTTCATTTTCATGTGGAGGAAATCACAGTAGCAATGTACTGCCTAGGAAAAGGACGGCTCTTGAAGTGCTATTATATCATAGATTTTACCTGAACAATTTACAACTTTGGATCGACTTATGCCATGTGTTTTTGTAGTCCAATGTACCCACGATTGATAGCTTAGCAAAATGAAGTGGCACGAAAAGACGCGTCCGGAAAGCACAAAGGAAAGCCAAATGCATAATTGTTGCATATTTTATTTTCATGACATTTTAATACATATAATATGGACATGGAGCTGGTAAATACCTGTACTAACTTGAATGGGCTATAAATATTACGAAAACCGCCATTCAGATATAATATATTCAATTTATGATTAACTGATAACTTTTGTGAATTTTGTGTTCCGGATGCGTCCTTTCGTGCTAATGCATTTCGCTCAGCTAGCTTATGAGATAAGTTCTTTTCATTGTCTTTGATTATCAGCAGGATGTATTCAGTCATTTTTTTCAAACACTGATGATTCCAAAAATTCACAGTACACATTTATTTATATTTACAACGTAATCAAGCATTTACAATAAATTATATACGGTATTTTGCATGACTAGTAGGACTAGTTATTTCCCTGCATTGCTCTCTTTTCGTAGGCTGCAATCACAGACCCTAATTTGAAACTTTAACAGAAATATCATTGTGTCTTGAGAGAAGCCTATAAAACCAGCTACCGACTACAGATAGAACTGAATGAAGAGCGCCGCTAAACCTAAAACTGCAACAACAACAACGACTGCCATGAGCAGCTTTTTGGTATAAGGCCTATGGTAGTCTTAAAGTGCAGACTCACTTTTACGACTGACCGGGGTTTGTGCCTGCAAACAACAATTTACGCTATAAGTTCATTGATAAATTCCGATACTCAAATAACTGTCTGCGGGAAACAAGTGATGCATACAAAAGGTCATAATAATCATTTAGTTATTTGCTAGTATGTGGTTGAATAGAGGATGGGGAAAATGGAGTTCATATGCAGCTAGATTATGATTTCGTTTTAGAATGATTGAGTCATTTTACACAATAAATAATGGGAAACCATGAAACTGTGTGTCCTGCATCAAAGGAAAGAGAGATATATATATATATAAACAACGCTGACAGAGGTGAAGGGCGAATCAGAAGTGCGGTTTAAAAAAGGGAAGGGGGCAGTTGGCGATATACATGCCACTGCACTATAGTGAATGTCCGTTATCATAAACGTTTTAAAGCAAACATCGGGGGGGGGGCTTTCCATCAAGTGTCTTGTCGGTGATTCTTACCGACAAATTTGCTCTCTGCCAATCAGATGCAAGGATTTCAGTAGCTTATAACAGTTATTGCAACTTGTCATTGACATGATTGATAACAAGTTTTATTGAAACAGGGCCCTGAAGCTCAGTCTAGTCATTCGACAGGTGGAGTTGATTTTCATCATTTTCATGTATGAAAGACCCTGGCCCGTATTTGAACTCCGGTTTAACTTAATCCGCGGTCTAATTGTGGTTTAAACCCAGTCTAAAACTGCCCTTTGTCTAGTATAGCTTAACTTTGTACAGAAATTTAGACGGGACTTACGGTTTAAGTCAGTTTTGATAAAAGCTCTAGTTTAACTTAGACTGGAGTTTAAGTTAAACCGGAGTTCAGTATACGGGCCTCCGTCCTTTAAACTTGTGGCCTCAACAGATAAATGCAAAATGTAAAATGGCAAAATGAAACATGAAAAGGAAAGAGAAGACGAGATGAAGATATATATATATATAGAGAGAGAGAGAGAGAGAGAGCGCGAGAGATGAATAGAAAGAGAGAGTGGGAGAGGGGAAAGAGATTGTGTATTGATACGGGGGTCAATATCACCCCCTCCAATAATTTCAGAATCTATTTTCATGTTTCTGATTAATAAATTTAAGACAGATCAACGCCCTTATGTCACGATTGTTTGATTTCGAAAACTGTGTCCTCAAAACGGCTGACCTAAAAGTGAATATTATATAGAGACCCTCAACATGTAGACCGATAGAAGGTTCAAGTTTGATATTATATCGGTCTTTTCACCATGTAAGCCTCATGACAAATAAGTAAAATATATAGGAAAGAGAGTGGGAAAGGGGATTGAGGGAAGAAAAGAGAGGGATAAATAGAGAGAGAAAGAGAGAGAGAGAGAGATGGGAAGGGGGACGCCATAATGACTAATATTTTGATCAAATAGCTTTACAAAGACATTTAAATATTTGCCAGAAAACATTGAAATCTCCTTAGCAGGAAGTTATAGTTCTTAATGTCCCACTTTTCCCCCTATTTACATACTCAAGACTTTGATTCGTACAGTACAATGGATGCAATGAGACCAAACACGGATGCATACTATTTAAATTTGCTCTTCTTACGTTTTCTCATTCCAACAAAAAATATGAAGCTTCTGCATCTTCGCGATAATTCAGTACTATTAAAGTACACAATTATTGATCTAGTTTATTTTCTTTTTACTTTATTCGATGGCGAAATGGTGACTGACTCACATTCTCGTTTTCCTAGAAAGGATATCAATGATATTCTTACAAAGACAGGCCGAACTGAAGAGAGAGTTTGAAAAGCCTTATACAAGATGGGGATGTTTGTGGAGGACGCAAAATAACGTTATTGTCAACCAGGAATTGTCAAAAATATACTCCTGTTGGTATCAGCACATGTGTGGCCTTGCGTCGTTCTAAAGTACCAAATTTCGGTCTTATAAATAATATACAGTTCCCCAAAATATTAGTGAATATGTTATTTGAAAATATTGATTTTTAACTTACACATTTCCACTTTATTTAGCTTCTGTTAAAGATAAAGTTGAGTTCTGGTCATGCGATTACGTTGTGAAGTAAATTGTCCCATAGCAATTTGGAAAGAATTGGGGTATACTGTGAGGCTTTGGAATCATGAACATGATAAGCATTTGAACCAATCCCGCTGAAAAGCACATACACTGCACAAAGAAATGGGTATATGGGACTGCACACACACCTGTGGCATAAATGTTCGGTCCGAGCACTTCAGTCATAAAGTTATTTCCCATCATATGTCGAAATTAAGGGCTTTTGAAGGAGACACTGCCACTACGATGTTCTTCCAAATGGACATAAAAAGAATGAGAAAGATCACAATTTATTTTTAACCTTTCCTAGTAGGCCTACTCAACCTTCTTTTTAAATTGTTGTTAGTTATGAATTATTTTACTTCTAGTATTATTGTATTTATTCTTTTAATGCTTTTCGTTTGTTCTTAGTAAAACAGAGCAATGATCTCGAATAAAATCTTTTTATTTTTAATCCCATATAAGATACATTATGCTACCACGTAGAGTGGTAAAGAGTCTATTGTTTCAGGATATTTGACTCATGCTCTAGACATGCTAAACATCGATACAAAAACAAACAACACATGCAAATTGTAATAACCTTTATCAGTTGATATAACAAGTCTTTGGCAGTAGTGCAATAGATAAAGCTATATCACATCCTCATACAGTGATCTGCATTTCACCATCTCTTTCTTCCTTTTTTTAATTGTAAAATTAGACAAACAAAATCGATATGGATGGTAATAATAGTAAAAATTCCATATCTACTCTGTCTATTCTTTGTTTCATTTTGGCACATGTTTGATTTATGAAGAAATTCTGAACAAACACGTTCATGTATATAGCATAAACCCATGTAGTTGTTGCTTTTATTGTTCCATTACCCGTCCTCTCTCGGAGACCACGATATGAATTCCTCACTTGCATGACTGGTCTCAAAATTCCAAACATTGAATAAAGGCAATTGTTCATGTTCAGTCGCCTTTCACTACAGGTTAACGCCCAGTCCGACATCCATATTTCTATTCAATAACAGTTTCCCAGTGGTGAAGGTTGGATAAATAGGTCATATCCACTGTGCTATATCTAATAATTGAAACACCATATAAATTGATGTTCCGTCAAGAGGAATTTTCAGTTTTAAAAGTATAAGTAAGTTTGCCTTGACCCTTTCATAGAGGAGAGGAAAGCATAAGACATGTAAAAAGGGCGATTCAATGAGAACCGTCAAATCGAGTTGAGTTGAGTTTGAGTTTATTAACAATACATCACATGAATGACAGTATAATCATTAATATAAAGATCAATAAATGTTACATGAATACATATACATAAAATCTACATGAAATGAATATATATGGATTTTACAATAATATGTAGTCATGTTTGTAGATCAATGAATAATCAAGTACGTGACTACACTTAACTGAATGTCATACAGTTCCACTATTTATACTAAGATATAGTTGCTAATTGGAACTAGAAGTTAGCACAAGTGCTAGTCGAGCCTAGTTCTATTCTTTTGGCAAGATGCTTGCTTTGTTATTTTCTTTATATCAACATTTTAATTTCATCTTGTATGCACAAATATTAAAAGACAGTACAGTGTTTGTGTATTTTTTCTTTTCAAATTATAATTATAAAAATAACGTTTGATTAAACAAGAATCTATTTTTACACAAAGAAGATTAACTATCAGATGTATGAAGTATACAGCAGAGTGAAAATTGAAAACATGTATAGCAAATGTAGTATTACAGATTACAAATAATAATAATAACAATAATACCACTGTTCTTGTATAGCGCATATCACATTATAATATAACGTCCCTATGCGCTTCCAAAGGGTTTTGGATATTATTACCATGGCTTTAGCTCCGGCAGCCGTAATCAGCGCTCAATGCATTTCAAGGAATACATCCTGCTAGGTACCCATTTAACACCTGGGTGGAGAGTGGCAAATGTGGATTAATGTCTTGCCAAAAAGGCGCTAGTGCCGGGCTGAGATTCGAACCCTCAACCCTTGGATTGAGAGTCAAGTGAATGAACCTCTATACAACGACACCTCCACAAGTAATACCTGAATAGATAAATAATTTTAAAAAAGAGATGCAAGTAAACAAACATTTAAGCTTAATCCTAAGCTATAAATATCAAATACATGTATATGATAAATGGAGTACATAAAAAAAGTTGAGTTTTAAGCTCACAACATCAATTACGTTGAAGGTTGCTTGATAGTTGTCTACGAAAGGCTGACCTTGAAGATGTAAATCTGATTTCATGTGGAAGACTATTCCACAGCTTTGTTCAACAAACAAAAATGCTAAACTGTCCTTGCCTTGTCTTACATTTTGTTACACAGAGTAACCCAATTTCCTTCCCTCTTGTTGCATATCTGTGTTGTATTATCTGACAATATTCTACTAGTGAGTGTGGTAATATACCTTTCACCAGGTCATACATAAATGTTGATACGAAAAGTTCATGGAGTTGCAAAATACCTAGTATTCCTAGGCTTTGGAAAAGAGGTTTTGAGTCTGTTCTAATCGGACTAAAAGTGATTGCCCTCATTGACATTTGCTGACAAATACAATTTAGACTACTTTTGTAAGTACTCCCCCACACCTCTATTCCATAAGAGATGTGAGGCTGTATAAAAGTCCAGTATAATAACACAATTATATTTTTTGGTACAAAATGTCTTAACTTAAACACAATGCCTACTTTTTTGCATATGCACTTGTTTATTTTCTGAATATGTTCTTTCCATATAAGGTGCAACAGATACCTCACTAATGTCTGACCCTGATATTCTCACAGATCCTTCCTGATGTATTGCACGACCTTTTATAACCATGTAATTTGTTTTCTGTAAGTTAATTGTAACTTTATTTGCATTACACCATTCCTGGACCTTCTCTAAATTCAGTAATGTTCTCCATTTATTTCATAATAAAAATAAGATTTTCCTGATATAACTGTCGTTTTTGTTTAATCTAATTTTAATTTTAATTTCTTCTTTTTGAGGGTGGGGGTGGGGGTATTGATTTGTTTTGTTTTACTCTGACGTCTCTACCATTTATCAATGGACATATTATGAAGCTTTTCATTTGTGGATGAACTGAATGGCTAGAAGACTTACTTGTAAGTCCTATGTGGGACACTTCGCACGAGATCTTCCAAACTTGTGACATCTTCATCATTACATGTTTCAAAAATATTATTTGGCATGACTTTAGATTGGTATCTAGCAAGGATGAGATATGAAAGGATTGCGCGAATCCTGATGATGTAGTTTACGTGACTATAGATTTAATCTAATCTTACACTACCATTGATACCATTGTCGTTCAGACCATTGTTGTCTGTAATAAAAAAATATAGACATTCATGGATTCGTTTAAACCTATGACATAATTTTGTCATTGGGATTAAAGGAAAATGCTACAATACTATGACAGGCGAAATTATTGCAACATACAAAGGTTTGAAATTTTCATTTTCTTTCAAAGAATTTGATCAACTCGGTATGTGGCACGAACCACTCTTTCCACAAGGTATTAAATGATTTTCTGATTCAGTTCGCATACACTTATTTAACAACAAGTGCAAATGGAAGATTTAAGCCCGGATCACACAAGGGGTCATTTACAGACGAAAGGACCGCGTCAATGACTTATACGGTCTTTTCCGCGTCATCAAAGAGTGGTATAGTTTACTGGCAAAATGAACAGTGACGTCACAGATTAGCGCAGATACTGACGCCATTGAAATGACGCTGTGTGTGAGCCGGAATTGACAGACTTCAATCTTCGAGATGAGTATATGTAATAAGTGAATTAATTTTGAGGAATGCCAATTGCAGTTAAGCTTTGGTGGTTAAGCTGGTCAGGCGTAGTAAGATTGTCAAAACAGTACCCACTGTATGAATGAGAATGCCTTGAATCTCCACCATTTAGGGAGTTTGTCTAATATGTGAATTATCAATGATCGTAATATTTTGTCTTGCATAACGACCGTTTAGGATAATTCTAAAGTACTTTGGAACTTATTACTCTGGCTTTAGCTACGACAAGGGATGATGGTTCGGGGGTCACGGTACTCGTTTTTCCAAAGGTTCGTAATTCCGAATCATGAATTTCACATAGCAGGGGGTTCATAATTCCGAAAACGAAATAGGGTTCATAATTCCGAACAATTGATGCATTACTCCGAAGGTTCGTAATTCCGGAAATGAAAAAGGCTTCATAATTCCGAAATTGCAATAGAGCCCTACATGACTTTTCGGAATTACGAACCTTCGGAAATATGACCCTTTTTCATGTTCGGAATAATAATAACAATAATATTCCGCTTTTATATAGCGCCTAATACATCGGTGATGTCTCTAAGCGCTTTACAGATATATTATAACCCTGGTCATCGGATTCTGGCATGCCTGCACACAATGTATACACATTCTCCGCTCCCTGGGGAGTATTCCAGCAATGGGCAGTACAGTGGCGCTCACATTGCTAAGCAAACGACATTAACTTTCGCATCCTACCGGTACCCATTTAACACCTGGGTGGAGAGTGGCAAATATAGATTAACGTCTTGCCAAAGGACGCTAATTACGAACCGTCGGAGTAACAAACCTTCGGAAATACGAACCGTCGGAAAAACCAACCTTCGGAAAACGACATGTAACCGATGATTCGATAGTGTTCCAGATTTTGACGCCTGGATCCATTTCATAAAATGTGCAAAGTTAAGACTTGGGATTGTGAAAACGGTTTACGCTGGGTCAGGCTAGATTCAGTCTTATGTAAAATAATTTTAGTCCTGGTTGAATATATGAATTCGACTAGCGATAGAATTTGAACAAGGGGCAATTGTCACGAACGAAGGCTTTATCGAAAAATCGTCCAAAGCGCAAATAAATATATACCTAATTTTATTAACATTCCAAATTTAACTTCATCATTGTCTCTTCCCAGGCCATTGCACTTTTTAAAAAGAAATTCACCCCCTACTGGGTAAAATTTATTCAACTGAAGATATATTTTATCCTATATTCGTTTAAATTTACACAACAAACATATTACATGCATGCTCCCTTTTTATTCAATATTGGGAAAATTATACCTAACTTATTTCTGAATGCCCTTTACTACCTCCTATAGGTAGTTTGAAAGTTAAATCCATTTGTCTTTATCACGAAAGCCATGACGTTTTTCATCTCTCACGTCATATTCTATTCCTTGTATTTTGTATCCAGTGCATGCATTCTGACATTAATATTCATTATCTAAATCCTTTTGTAATCATCTCACAATTAAAATTGTTCACATTGCTGTATATATGTTTTACTCATCAGACGTTTTTTCATGTTTACTGGAAAAA
Source organism: Heliocidaris erythrogramma (assembly GCA_025617745.1). Lineage (NCBI taxonomy): Eukaryota > Metazoa > Echinodermata > Echinoidea > Camarodonta > Echinometridae > Heliocidaris > Heliocidaris erythrogramma. The sequence continues at coordinate 46,201,869 of CM046864.1, read as the reverse complement.
AATACGAGTCATCGTTGGTTCCCTTTATCTTTTCCTTCCCGAAACTTCTAATGTCCTGCAATAATGTTCCTTTAGTCACTAGTATAAACTCTGTTCTATGCGCATGTGCCTATTTGCCATGTAATATACATTATAATGAAAATACTACTAGTATAAAATAAAGGATCGTTTATTACGGATATTAAACGTGTAAGCACAATTAAGTTGACTTAATAGAAAAGAAAGATTGATCCGTTTTGTTAACGAGAAGGAAAAAACATGTGCATTCGTGCGAATGTTACACCCTATTTCCTCTTCTTTCTTTTTCCCAATTTGGAATGAAAAGAAACGACCATTATCGTGAGCCGTATTGGTGCTTTTCAATTGACAAGGTTGAGCAGAGATTATTATCTTGCCTCTGATTGTCGTCACACACCAGCTTTGCTCCGTTTGACGTAACACGCTGTTCAAATAAAATTACTGACAGATAGCAAAATAGTCATTGAAAAGCTAAGAGAGTTTTCAAGCAAACTTGAACCTGCCTATCAATGCCATCAGGCAGTATGAACTAGATCACGCCCTTGTTTTTCCGCTTCCATTCATTGCATAGTTTAGTGTTGAGTTTCCATGGCAACATAGTATCAAAGGGGTAAACATTAAAGAATAACCCCAATGCACTTTACAACATGTTGTGTAGAATTCACACCCAATATTGGGTAACATTTTACACAACAATTTAGCC